>QWTY01015430.1:0-21843 GCA_008033365.1 Pseudorectes ferrugineus | reverse complement strand
TGGTGTTTCTGCCTGGTTTCGAACAGAACCTGCTACAGGTCCTCATATAGATATACCTGTAATAAACTGCGCTGAGTCTGCTTCCCATGGGAAGGTATTAGAATTTGTAAACTGGACAGTCCTTTACCACTTCTCACGAGAGTTATACATAGAACATGCACAAGTCAACATACGAAACATCTTATAGAGGCACTAAATCTTAGGAGGGCTTTCAGTATGTTTCAGTACCAGGAATGTGGTATTGCTGACTGAATGCCTTCAAAATAGTGTGCAATAAACACTCAGGTTACACATGCAAATTTCATGTTCCTTGAGACTTTAAAAATTCCACTCCAACTAATTTTCATAGTTAGATTGGTATCAGTGTGAGTTGAATCGATACCATCTTCTGTTTAAAAGCTGCTGCAAACCACTGATTTATACAGACACTTTGAATTCTCAGTATAATGGAAAATCATTTATGTACATGTTGAACAGGTCAAATTTTATTGACTTAAAAGCCTTAATAGTCTATTTTGACCTTGAATTAACATAGTCAATCAAAATCTGAGATAAAGCATTAGTTACCATGTCAGCTTACGGCTTTTTGCTGGTTTCCTTTAGCACTGACTCATCTTAGAAATGGTTAAAAGGTCAAAAAGTTCTGATGGCTAAAGAACTTTGAGGAAGCTTCTCACCCTGTTAGCAAAAAAGATGTTAAAAAGTTCAAAGCAAAAGAGAACATGAACTTAGGGAAGAGCAGCCAGTAGCAAGCCTAAAATCTCAGAGTTAATCATAAAAGCAAAATAAAGGAAGACTTTTTGTATTTCTGAGAGACATGTTAAATCTTACCTAACTGGTATTATCCAAGAATAAGAATGTCTGGTCTTTTTGCTTAGCATCACTTTCCCTAAAAAAAAGTCCTTTTCACATAGACCCTGGAGAAGTCTTAGCATATGCATTCACCTTTATGGTTTTGTTTGGTTTTTTCTGTCAAAAAGGAGAAGTAGGCAGAAAACTTACTAGTATTTAATCTCTTAGCTTCTGATAACTTTCTAACTTGTTAACACTAAACTAATGAAGTCCTGCTAAAGTTTAAGCTGTCTGAATACAGTTTTTTCTAGGACAGAGGACATAATAGGAGTTTCACATGTTTCACTGTCAACTCTATCCATTGCATAGAGGCTGAAATAGCAAATTATGAAATGGATTGTCTTATTTTATGAAATCTCAAGAGCTGTAATAAAAACCATGAGCACTACACTTTAGAATTGAACTTTCTAATCTTTTACAAGCGTAACTGCCTAGAGGTATATATGATGTGCACTTATTGTAACACCAGGACAATGACACAAACACAAAGTCCACCAAGAGTCAAAATGATTTGGTTTTATGCAAAACATGATTTATATAAAATTTTTACTTTCATGGATTAAAAGTATTCAAACATAGTAATTAATGCTAAAACTGATTCATCAACATTGCAGTAAGAGGGTGTGGAAAGATTTATTTATGATCTTCTCCCAAATTAGCCAGCAAAGTGTTTTGCCAAAATGCAGTTTTACACAACTCGGCAAACAAACAAAAGAGCCATTTTGCTTGTGATTATATTGAATTTTTTCACTGAATGTTAATGAATTTTAAATTGTCCTCACTAATTTTACTTTTTAATTACAGCATAATATGAATTTACTGGAGCTGATTAAAAATTGACTCACTCATTCTTTAGTGAAAGGTCTAGTCCCAAATTCCTAAATGAGAATGGGCTTATTTAAAGTGCAATTTAAACTTTAAAGTGAGAAAGAATAAAGAGTCATTTTTATATAGTTTTAAATTTTCAAGTAGTTCTTAATAATTTTTTGTGTGATATATGAATACAGGTAAAAGAGAATGTTCTTTCACTAAGAATCCTGATTATACAACATTTTCATTTTGGTTCTGGGGCTACACGTTTCATGAACAGATTAGCATGGTACTGCCAACACAATCTTTCTTCAAGTATTAGTGGTTTCAAGCTGGGCTTCCAAGAAAAACAGAAAACATCTATATGGAGTTTATTTCTGGTTATGCATGTCACTACTGAAACAGAGTGGTCACATAGAGGAAATCCTTATTACAGGAAGTACAGACCAACAGACTTGCAAAGTGTAGCTCTAGTGGGAGAAACCAAAGCATAATGTAGCAACCACTGCTGTCAAAGTATTTTGAGACAGAGATATATATTTAATTAATTAATTAATTAATTTTCTACTGACACTGATTTACAAACCGTGGAAGCAAGGAACAAGAAGGATGATAATTCGTATCTGCAACTAGTCTACACTGTGGTACAAATATTAACATCGTGCTATGTACAAAGCTTAAACAAAAAAAAGGTGTTCACTTTGATCTAAAGAGAAACTTGTATTTTAACCTCACTGAAAAGAGACACTAGCAGCTACATATAAAAACTTAATTTAGTAATGTACAGAAATAACTCAAAAATTCCTCACAGTGGGAAACACTAGATCCATTTTATTATTCACCTGTGCAGTAAAATAGAGGAGCAGGGTACAAAGTGTAAAGACAGAATGACAGATACCAAAACTCCTCCTTGGGATAAGCCAAGCCTATGAGGTTGGGGGCACAGGTTCCTGTAACTGGTTCATCCACAGCTGTTTCCTCAAAACCTCTCAGAGACTCTGGAGAGCTCTGCAAAACTCAGTGTCAGAATTTGTGCCATGGATTGGGTTCCATGTGACAACAATGAGGGTCGTATTTCTCCCTTAATGCCATAAAATGCCAGGGCAGAAAGTCAACTGAAGCAGAAGCTACAAATGAACCAAGCAGTCTTTAGTTCTCTGCTTTTCCTCAGAGGTTTGCCCCAGACAATGGGAACTGTGCAGGGGTTATTCCCTTTTCAAAGCCCTGTTCACTCCAAATCACAATTCATACGTGTTTCTTTCTATAATACAGTGCTGTACCACTGGTGTCACAGTGAAGTGCTGCTGCACGTATCTTTACACACTATTTTTTCTTCACTGAGGTCAAATATTCAACTTTTCAACTACTGCTGTGCATTGTTTTTATACACATGAATATATATATTATATAATGAAAAATCTCTCATTGGGAGTGTATCACTCCTGTGAGACTGAGCTTTCCAAACAAAATACCTTAGATATTTTTGAGGGTCTTCCCTCAAGAGATATTAATTAAGTAATTTATCCTTGAAATACACAGAGATTTCATGTCACTCCTTTCCTGCCCATGTAGAAGCCAGCCTTTAGAATACCAGATTTATGTTACCCCTTGGCAAACAGCTGACACTGACATCAGGACAAGACATTCATGCAAAAAGAACTCCAGGGAAAGCAGCATAACACTATGTGTTTGAACAATAATGCTCTATATTATTTCTCCCGCTTCCAAGTGCCAAATTCTGTTTACCTTCATTAAATAAATTTTACTATCCATGAAAGCAGAGGAAATATACGTATGTATATTTAGGGAGTTATCATCAATTTTGCCTGTAGATGGTATGATATGAGCTGTAATCTAATTGAGTAGATGTAAAATAAAATTTGAATTTTATATGCATTTTATTTCAATATCCACAACACTGAATGTTCAAGAAATTGTCATAAATTTCGGCATTTAAAATTTTGGATATCCAGTTATAGTTTCTGTTCATAATTCAGGGTTCCTTCTGTTCTGTGAAGTACATTTAACAGGCAGCCAATTTGGTTTTTGTTTGCTTGGCCACATAAATTACAGGAGATAGGCGTTTTTGAGAGATTAATTCTATTCATAATCACTACTCCACTTTCTTATATATGCACTCTCATAAGTGGCATATAAACACATGGATAGTCACCAGGATGCCTCTGGCTGTGGTGAATTTTGTCTGTTCACATTGGATGGTGTGTTTATATCAGGTCTAATAAGTAACCAACACTTTTACATCTATGAGCACTAATTTTTTTAATGTAGGCTTTTGGAGGAACTGACCATTCAAGATTCCTTAGAGCTGTCCCAAAACACTTTTTGAAAACATGTTGTTTAATTTATGTGGACTTTAGAGTGTCTGTAAGTAATTACATTTCTCTATCTGCATGTCTGATAAATTCTGACTGCAATTTATAAATGGTCCATCTTCAAAGGAGTTTCTACCAAAACCTCCACAAGAAATGCCTCTTTGGTGACTGTGGAGTAGTGATGTGTGAGTTAACTATCCAGCCAGGGGTCATGTGTACATCCATACCTGTATGCATATACATACATAGATTCACACACATACGTATATTTTTTTTAATATATACACACACACACACATACACATATATACACATGGATTTTGTAGACCACTGGCCAGCAGAGTGAAATTTGGAAATGGGAAGGAATCAATGTGAGCATGGATCTGTGAATCCACCACAGTTTTTTTATTACTCTTAGATTTTTTAGAGTTTATTTGAGAAAGTTTCCAAAAACACATATGGAATTATGCATCAATTGTACTCACTTGACATTCATTGGGATTTAGGGGATTAAGTCCATCAAGCTCCATGGAAAAATCCCTCTGCCAGGATTCATACAAGGCTGCTCTTCTAAAGAAATCCCAGTGGGGAACTTAATAATGTCTTGGCCAAGGGGTAAATCTCTTCAAAGTTCCACAGCAGCTCATGCATACCAATGGGACTAAAGCATGATATAGGGTCTGGTTTTCAGTGAACACTAGAGACAGCTCCACAAATTTAAAAATATAATGAAATCAGCTTTTCATATACCTTGGCATACTTTTTTTGTATAGTTAGCTAATGGAAAACAATCATGATAACAACCTGCACATTTATTAATTATACATTCCAGAGAAAAAAATTTATTTTAATACTATGCCAATTGAAAACCAGTTAGGATTTGAAATCTTAAGAGATATAATGATATACTGGAACAATCTTGATTACAGGGTTAATTAGAGAGCAAGTAGTTTATTTTTTTATTAAAAATTAATAATTCATGCAACTTAATTGTTAGATAATGACGATTTTGTCTGCTATATGTATTTAAAAATTATAAAACTGTGCTTTACAGCTATGATTTCAAGTATTCATTTTACTTAAAATACATGTCAAAGGGTTGCTGTTAAAGCAGCTGTCAAAAATCTAATGCAAATGAAAATACTGCTCATTTAAAACAAAACACAAACACAATCCTAATAAGTCTGAGTTGCCAAGGCTTGTATTTCTTGCTTTATCATGGAAAGCCACAAAGAATTCTCTTGAGTTAATAGTCAGAATAAACCAGGACCATAAGCAGTCAAGAAATTCAGAGGGGCCAGTACTCTTAATAAAGTTGAAGGCTCCAGACAGGAGCTCATGAGCTGTCCTTCAGATTTAATTCTGTATGTCCTTTTCTTCATGCACATGTGAATAAATGGGAAAATTACTTCTGTTAGCTAAATATCCCATTTAAGCAGAAATGCAATCATCATGGTAGGTAAATATTGTGTGCACACTCTCTAACTCAGTTTTCTCAGTACTATTTAGATGTGCTCAGTGCTTAAACCTGATAGAAGGAAAGGTTGGTTGTAATCTACAAACCATATCAACTTATTTGCCCCCATTTTTCTGGTTTTAATTTCCCAAGAAATAAATTAATTTCTCAATTTAAGCCTATGACAAAGAGCACTCCCTTTCAGAACACCCTTTCCCTTTGTCTCTCTTAATTCACTTATACCAGTCACAGCAGTTGTTACCTGGAAAGAATTTTTGATAAGGGCCTCTCTGTGCTCCATGGATGGAACTCCCTATGACTCTAACACTGCCTGCTGAGTTTATAGTACATACCAAGACAAAAACTGTGCATCGAAATTACCAGGGAACATCACAGTCTCTCTTGAATGAGAAAGCAGATATGCTGACAATCCATACCCAGCAGCATCATAATCAGGATCATGGTGTCATGTTGGACATATTACATCCCACACTGCCTAAATATGATCAGCACTAGAAACAATGCAAAATTTGTATGTATCTAGTGAGAAGCAGTTAATGAAATTTCCCACAGGAATCATAGAGTAATTTGGGTGGGAAGAACCTTTGAAGGTCACCTAGTCCAACCCCCCTGCAAAGAGGGGGTCTTAACCAGATAAGGTTGCTCAGAGCCCCATCCAACCTGACCTTCAGTGGGGCGTTCTCCACCTCTCTGGTCATCCTGTTCCAATGTTTTGCCATCTTCATTATTAAAAATTTGTTCCTTTTATCAGTATCCAATGACAGGACAACAGAAAAAGCACACAAATGGAAATGCAAAAAAAAAATCTAGTTAAACATAGGGAAGTGTTTTACTGTAAAACTGATCAAATACCAGAAACAAGCATAGAACAGGCTGCCCAGAGAGGCTGTGACTTCTCTGCCACTGGTGATGTTCCCAACCCAACTGGACACAGTCTTGGGCAACCTGCTTAACTGATTCTGCTTTGAGCAGGGATTTCGACAAGATAATCTCCAGGGGTCCCTGCCAAACTCAGCCCTCTTGGATTCTATGGTCCTAAGCTTTTTTCTCATCTTTGTAACTCCAGCCAGCCTTTTGGCTCTCATATTTCCTTGGAGCATAAATATTTAGGGGCACAGTTCAGTTTAAGTTTACGTTGTATCTTCAAAATTACAGAATTTGCTTTCCTGTTCATACCCTATATTTTCTAAAATGCTTAATGTCTTTGTTAAAGTCAAGCAATATTGCATTTGTCACACTGCCATGCACTAAGTAACTATTTTAAATCGGTGATGTTCACTGCAGAAAGTGCTAACACGACTACTTTTTCTAGACTGGAACAGAAAAGAAAAGCACATATTTGCAAGATAAAAAACATGTTAATAGAGGCCTATTTATGACAACACATAGTATAAACTGATGATTAAACAAGCTTGCACGTACGGTAAATGAAAATTATACACAAAATCAAAATTCATGCCTGTATCTGTAAAGATAAATTGAGCACTGTGTAAGTTGAGGGATGTTTTTCCTTTCTTTTGGAAAATGTCTACTTCACTTTGAATGATAACATAATGTAACTAAAAACAGCAATAAAAGCAAGAAAGACCAAGGAAAGCAGGAACAAACTTAATGCAGCAATCTAAAAACCATGACTAAAAGCTTCCTCTTCCCTCCCACCACTACCATTTAAATTCAGTTAGTACAAGGTGTAGTCTTACATCACGTAATACTGTTATGCATGAACAGTCTCTCCCTCTTTTTTGTTTCAATAAATACTGAACATGATTCTGAACACTGCCCTTTGCTAGTGAAGTCCAGAAGTCAAGACAACAAATAGGAGATTTATGCCAATATTTTTTATGTTGGGATCAGTAACTTCTTATAGAGACTTGAATCGTAACTTTTCTCAAATCATATTTGGTTACCAGGTCTAGATTGTGATAATGAAGAGAAAAACACTTATAAGCATAAAACCCAACAGCTGGGACATACTGTATGAAGGAAATGAGTCAAATGATGGCTCAACCTACCCAATGCTTGGGAAACGTGAACATTAATGCAAGAAGTGTGGGGAGAAGAAACAGGAGAAGCTGAAGAGGAATACTTAAAAATATGCATTTAATGACTAGCAGTACAGAACCTCAGTATATTATACATGTTACTGCAATGGAAAAGGCCACCATATTCATGCATGACACTTGTGATCCAAATTTGGGAAATTATCCTTGCTGAAAGTCTGGAAATGTGTTAGTGTCTATTGCAGATGACTAAATCATGAAAATGCAGTGGAAGGAACTTTTGTGAACAAATACCACAACTACCAAGGCACAATACAAGGTAATAATTTATATTACCCAGAAAACCTTTAAAAACAGAATGAATACAGTATGACATGGATTAATTTGTAAATTAGGATGCTGATAAGTCTTAGAGATGCACATGCACATACAGGAGGCAGAAAAAAGCAATCTGTGCAAAGACTGTTGTATACTTAATCAACAGAAAGGAAGAGAAACACAGCTTGGATGAAAATGACCATGGTATGGTAAGAGCTAATGAAACTTGGGAAGGAAAGGGGGCTGGATAGCAGAATAGGAACAGATAGACTTTAAGAAAAGAAAGTCCAATAGATTCAGCAAATCCTTTGGGAAAGCAAGTAATGACTGGGAAAAAAAATTACAAGGAGTGGCAGTTCCACAAAAATTACCTATCCCAATATAGAAGTTGAAAATAACTACATCAGAAGCTCGTCACCAGTGTCAAGCCAAAGCAGGACGCACAGAGAAAATGGAAATAGGTCAATTATACTAAAAATATAGTAGGAGTATGTAAAAGAAAATTAGAAATGTCACAGCATACGATGGAAAGAAGCCAGCAAAGAATTCAAAGACAACAAGAAATCATTGCCGATGTTAGGAGTAAGAGAATTATGTGGCAGTCTAGTACTGACTGGAGAAGGAAAGCTATCAGAATGCCAGGACAGGTCACATGCTGAATGATATTCTTGCTTTAAAATGTTAACTGCAAGCAGGTGGGTAGAATGATTAACACCAGAGAAAAGGGTTTGGAATAAAGAAAAACAGCTGCTCATACTAAGCTACTCATACTGCCTGATGAACTCACTGAACTAGCTGCAACAAATCAGATATATTAAAACTCATTAGGTATCTGTGAGGAACTGGAAAGCCAAAAATGTCATTTGCAGTATCTGTCATTAAAAGGGAATATAGAAACCATAAACCACAGGTTTGGAAGCATAGCTGAATTAATTAAATTTCCCTTCACCCCCAAACTGATCACAAATAACAAGGAAATTGAAAAATATGGTTATGCCCAAGAGCTGGTATGTATTGGTCCAGGACAAAACATGTCAAACTAATTTTCTAATTTTCTTCTCTGACACGGCAACAGGTCATTTCAATGAGGAAGAAATATTGTGTATATCAATTTTTGTAGAGCTTTTGACACAACATATTCTATTAGGTGAACCAGGGAAGTACAATCATCAGAAAAGTAATGAAGAATAGGTACAAAAACGTTTGGGACAACCGGGCTTATGGAATTATTAATAGTGGTTTACTATAAAATGGTAAAAGTTACTCACCAAAGTTACAGAGGCTGATTTGGAGGTGTGTTCTATTCAATATTTTTATTATTAACCTGAAGAAAGGAAGAGAGAGTACATTTATTAAATATGCACCTCCCACCAAAACAAGAAAGGCCCTATGTACATTGGAGGAGAGGTCTAGAATTCACAGTGGTCTTGACAAACTGAAAAAAATCAATAAAAATCTGACACTAAATTGGTAAAGATTAAAAACAGACTTAAATTTCTTCCTAAGTGAAGCACGAAGCAGGAATATCACACCATTACAAACATATAACAAAATTAATGTTATAAATGTTTGTGCCCATTTAGTAAACATATATAACATAAAAACACACAAACCACAGTGCATATGCATACAAACATACATACACACAATAAATAATGTGAAAAATCCTTGTCACAATGGTTCTCTAGTCACTGTGGGCAAGACTTGAACGAGACTAGTATTGCCTCTGTGAAACAAATGAAGCTGTCAACTGTGCTTTAGCAAAGACATGGACAAACTGAGGTAGATAATCAGAGATTTAGGAAGCATAACAAAATAAAGAGCAAGAGCAGGGAATGCTTCAATTTGATAGTTACAGTAGATAAGTGAAAGACTAAAGGGCTTAAACTACACTAACACACCAGTTTAGAGACTGAGAAAAATCTCTGGTAGTAATGAAAAAAAAAGTGAAATTAATTGCCTGGGGTAGCCATGGCATAGTTATCACTGGTGGATTTTATAAACAATTATACAAACGTTTGTCAGGAAGTACACAGCTGTAATTTATTCTGCCTTGAGGGTCTCCCAGATTTCTTTTTCCAAGATTCTGCCATCCAGAATAGTCATTAATTTAACAGATAAGGTACTCACACAAAATAAAGGTGTTCTGGAATCAAGTTTCTGCTCTTACCTAGACAAATAAATATTTAACAAGTGCTTTGGCCCCTGACTTGCATGCTGATCATCTGCATCTGACACAGATGCTCCAACTCTTGAATTACCACTGCACTGGGAATCTCAGGTGTTCTCTCATTTGTTTACCTACAGGAAATTTCTGCACCTAAAAGACAACAAACTGATATGAATTTTGTGCACATTCTTGTAGTTAATGGATTTTTCCACAGTAAAAACTATTTAGCCTGTGATTCTTTCCTACTTGAATTTATGCAGCTTCCCGAATTCATTTGAATCTCTTGGGATGGGGCAAACATCTCAGTTGGTATGTCCAGAGTTCAGCCAATTTTCTTGGACTTCACACACTAACTTTGATATAGCTACACATAGGTGGGACGAATCCTCAAATTCAAAAACTGCTTACCTACATTACCTTGCAAAATTAAGAGCGTCATAGTCTGACCTTTAACATTTTTAGCTTCCATTTCAGCTCTCATCCAACAGAGATGATAGCTTGACATCTTCAAGTTATTTTATGCATATTCTGATTGTATTAACTATTTTTAGCTGTCTTTTTTAAGTGAAGTGTGTGAGTAAGCACATTTTGCCAAACTGAAAAGTTCAGCAATGCTTTTAAAGGCATAAGCTCCTTTGAGGTTTAATTCAGTCTTTTCCCAAGTAATATGATTTCAATCCAAACTCCAAAATATCATCATTTCACTTTGTGTTCTCAAGGCAACAAAGCGGATAAAAAAATAGAAAAAACCTAACCCCAAACCCCTCATTACTTCAAACTTAACAAGCCTCCTCTATTATTAATGTGATGTAAAATTTTTCCCTGATCACTGTATTCTGAGCATACCTAGCAATGACATTCCACCCTTTAGCTAAGAACACATGGCTTTGAATGGAAATAGCTTAGAAGCTTCCATTATTTTAAGTTTTCTGGGAATGACAGCATTGCAAGCTGTGTAATGTTTGCTGTGTGCAGGCCAGGCCTTGCTGTTCTGCAGAAATAGCTGAGCTGGATCCTGCAGATGAACTCCTGAGCCCAAGTGCTGCAATTCCCAGAACAGGCTGCTCCTCTTCCCTGCTGCAAAGTGGATGCCATGGACAGGCTTGTTGAGGGACAGCATATGGAGGCTGATAGAAGGAGGAGAATGGGATTATTCCAAAGTGATGAGGAAAGGCAAATCCAGCACATAACGTGACCGATGCTAATGAAACCACTAAAATGTAGTCGCTGCCTGGGTAGGAGGTTTAGTAAGGAACGATGAAGGGAACAACGGTGGCCGTGCCAGCTGAGTGGTAATACAGAAACACCAAATGTCAATCCACCAAAAATCCTATACTATAGAATTTTACTATAGTAATTCTACACGAGAAAATCATCAAGTGAATACAGAGAAAAGTTGACTAATTTTTTAAAACTGTTTTTTTAAAGGAGAATTTAGACAGATTCAAATATGAAAACAAACATAATTTTATCTTGAGGTTCTCTGTTTGGCAGTCTAAGCCAGAAAATTCATGGGAATCTTGCAAGAATGGTTCTGCAGTTCAATCAGTCCTGAGATAAACCTTTAAATATAATGAAGACATAGGACGATCTTCCCTGAAAATATTAAACGAAGTAAAATTCCTTTCTTCTGCAGAACTATAAACAAAAGTGGAAATATATAAAGATATTACAGAATGAGATTTTCATATTTCATATTGTGATGAAAACAGTCGTAGAAACTTGAGGTAGTTTTCAAAGTAACTCCTTACTGATTAATCTTACAAATATGCTGTCATCTATATATGCTGTAAATAGCTACAGCCAGCAGAAAGAATGCTATTTTACAATACATATAACTCAAAGTAGCATCTTAATTAATTTGGTATCTCTTTTCACCATATATATGATCAGAATTTTAAATTATATGTTTTGTGTTTTTATCTAAAATTTGGTAATGGTAGATCATATAATATAGAAAACATATAATGTATGCAGGCGTGCAACACAAAGACAATTAGAAACACCCTAGTTTGATTTCACAGAGCATAATTTTGCCTCCCTAGGCAGTGATTACTTTTTAGTGGTTTCATTAGCATCAGTCTTAAGAGTTCATTATGATTTTTTAGATTATTCTTTTTAAAATATATTTCCCTTCAGCAGAAGTACTTTTTCATTACTCTTCCACATCTCTGGGTTCTTAAACATTTTATTCTTCCTTGCTTATACTATTTTTTACCTCCAAAAGTATTTTTACTGACACAAATCACTGCTTTGCCTGATCAGTGACATAAACTATGCTATGGCCTGTGAACAGGACACAGTCAGAGGCAACAGCCACTGGGGCAGTTACGATGTGCTATAGCAGCACTGTGACAGTGCAAATGTTCTCCAGGCTCTGGCCTTATGCCACTGTACATCTTCCCTGTGGAAATACGGTCAAATGTCATAATTCCAGCTTGCTTCTGCTCAGTCATCTTTTATCCCTGCACACAGAGCATCTGTGGAGAGGCACAGAAGCCAAACCAGGCTGGCAGGACCAGTGTGTGCTCGCTGGCCTTCCACGGGAGGTAGCACCAGACACTGAAATTCCTCACGGTGTTTTCTAGCCCAGGTAAATAGTATTGTGTTTCCAATAGAAACGCTACTCCAGCAGTATGTGAAGTTATAAATAAAAGAATCTGAATATATCCTACAACATTAACACAAAGAGAAAGGCTTCATTTGCTGTAATGACACACCTCTGATCAGCATTTTAACATCTCACGACTGAATTCCTTTACATAAAAGGCCATCATTTCAAGCAAATGTGTGCAGAAAACTCCTCAATTTATGTTACTGTCTGCAAAAATACTGCTTTAGAAAAACTCTTCATCTTCCTGGATATTCTTTATAACACTATTCTTTAATTATCTCAAATGTAAACATTAGAGAAAGGACTAATTAATTAGAAAGCCTTTTGCGCTAGACACCTGATGTCTAGAAAAATTAGTATTTGTTCTTTAGATGGTCTGGGAACTGATGAAAGAAGTAATTTGAATTAGCTGCAGATAGTTCACATTAGTGGATAATTAATTTTCTTCATATTTTGTCCTAGATTTCATTAGGCAACAGTTGTAAACATGTCTGTGCTAGTGAAAAAATGTCAGAGTTCAGTTTAGATTATGACTCCTCAGGAAAAAAAGAATGCAACAGCAAGCATTATCATCAAGCAAAACCAGAAAGAAGAAACTTATTGAGAATTCAAAGCATTATTTTGTACCTGTTTAAATAATTTCTATTGGAAATTAAGGGAATATGACCCTCATCTCTGAAGGTAATCTAAGACCTATGGGACTTCCAAATAGCAAAGACAATATTCTGGTAATTTAACCTGATAGCTAACCTGATAATGAAGTAACAGGAGGAATAGTCTTAAAACACAGGATAGCACACTACATTTTCTTTATTTATGTGTTTTTACTTTCAGTGTTTAATGTAAGAATTTATAATACAAAGACATTTCCGTACTTGAGAGGGATTTTTTTACATTTTCTTATTTATGTGCAGAGAGTAAAATTTTGTCTAATAAAAATTACGTAATATTGCACAGAATATTTGTGATAAACATGCTTCATTTTTATCCTGAAGACAGGCACTATGAATGATAAGTTCTGATTGTGACAAAAACTGAAAATGGGGTTTCCAGGACACATATCTTGTGGGAAAAATGTGATTAACAGGTATCATACCCAAGCATTAATTTGGTGAGTGACAGTTGGGATACCGCACTACTGATAATTCAGATTTAATTCCAGATTGTCTGGCTGCTGACAACACTATCAGCAGTGCCTGCCCTCATTTAGTTGCTATCCTCAGAAATAACCTTAATGTGTAAATTACACATGAAACCTTGCACTGTGAAAGTTTTGTGTGGAGATGGGGATAAAGGACGAAGGAGGAGTTGTATTGTTGCTTACACCAATGAGGAGGTAGACCATGAAGTGGTAAAGCATCTACTGATCAATCATTGTATAAAACTAAGTGCTGTAAAATTTTCTTGGGATAAATACAAAGGATTTGCTTCATTTGAGCTCAGAGGATCCAATTAAAGTCACTGGGGTATACTTAGGCTCATATTCAAAGACTTTCTGGCTCCAGATCATTTTTATGGATGCCTTGGGCCTCCACATCCTGAAGAAGTGATATTTACAGATTACCTTGTCTCACACCAGCCATCCAAACGAACATGATTGCCAGTGTTTTTAAATGCCTGTTAAAATTTGTACAGCATTGACTAGACTCAGTTTCAGATCTGGAATTCTGCTCCTTGTTGGTTTGAAATAATTGTGTTCAAAAAGTCTCGGACATCTACTACATATGAAAACCCCCAAAGCTGCAAAAGAGAACCTACTTAAAAGCAGCTCATTCATTGACAATTGCTTTAGAAAAGCAGACCTTTTCTACCAAAAAAAAATAAACTACATACCCAAAGAAAGATAAGCAAGAAGATTTACTTTGAACAAAGGTTATTCTTACAAACCTGAAAGACAGGGGAAGTTATACAGATTCCTGCAGATATATGAAAATTATTTGAAAAGAACTACAATGTCTTCTTGAAGGATAATTATGCCGACATTGGAACAGCAAGTTTAGCTTTCTGTGCCTACACAACATCTGTCTCAGGCGCTGAAATAACCATATTGAAAACAACAGAATGCATCTGCCTTCAGAAATAAAATCCAACCCAAACTATTTACAATACTGTCTACTTCATCTAATCAAACTCAAATAAAAAATGCGATTTCAACTTAATTGATCTTCATTTCACTGTGGTTTCAGCAAAATTGTGCAGGTCTTATATTTTAATGAAATAAACCACTTAAAAGCTGATAACAACGACATTTCGGTTTTCTCAGCACACCCTATTAAAAAAAAAAAGATAGAAAAGGTAATTAGGGTAATTTATTGGAAAACTGATTTTAGTGAAAATAGAGATACTTTTTAAATGCCAACATAATTTATTATGCCAAGTAAGGTTTGGAATTAGTAACATGACACTACTTCCAATGAAATCTGGTATAAGACTTCCACAGCCTTTATTAAGTCAGCTTTAAGCCACAGGAGAAAGACACAAGATGGACTACACCAAAAAATTAAATCAGATATAAATGCAGCCTTGCAGTTTGCAAGGAGACACCGAAAGAAACTGGGCTGCAAAGCCACACTATTGCTGTGGATAATTTTGAGCTGGTCTAGGGGAGACTAAATCTCTCACTCAATGAAACGCTTTTTGGCACAACTCTTGGAACTTACACAAATCTCCCCAAACTTCAGCCAGTCATAGTATGCCAACAAAAAGGAGAAAGTTCTCAGATTTGTATGCTTGTTTTAATGATGCTTCTGTCATTTAAACATGATATAAAATGGTTTCATTTTTCTTGAGCAGAACCTTAAGAAGGGCAGTACAAATTCTTTTCTGGGGAAGGACAAATTCTTCAGAATTAAATTAATCCTCTTATTTAAATGTCTTGCAAATATTTAAGGAAAATACATTGCTGTCTTTTCGGGGAGGGGATAGAAAACGTGTTAACAGCAAATGTGTTTTCCACTCTGCAGTTCATTATTCAATTCTTTCTGCAGACAACAATTTCTGCCTAACTGGGTTCAAGATAATTAACAACAACTCTACTAGATTTAAGGGGTAAGCCTCTAACAGATGCAGGGCCACAACTACATGCACACACACACACACACACAAACACACATATATATATATAATGTGCAAATAATTTTATCTATCTCTGTATACATGACTTCTTAAATTATTTTGATTTAAAAGAAGGACAGTTGGCCTGGAAAACCAAACATTCAAATTGTCAATGTTTTTGATCACATTTTTCAGAACACATAAAGTTTTCACATCAAAATAAATATGTTTGAATGAAATATAGTTTGCATATATTCCTTTAATTTTTAACCAGCTGTGCATTTGTCATAGCTGACTTTGGCAGTAGTTATCCTTCCTATTTTAATCATACTACCTTTATTTGGCATATTTGTCATTATTACTTGAGATACTTTTTCAGCTTCCAGAATATTTTGTTCACATCATTCCATGAAATGCAAATTATTTTTATGGCTTTGTCTTTGCATCAGTGTAGATTTCTGATACATACTGACTTTCATTAATATAAGAAGTTATTTTTACTAAGAGATGAAGATTTTTCATGGTGATTCTAATTCTTCACCCATCATTCTTTGGTAGGCCATAACCATTTTGTATTCTTCATGATGCCTTTTCATTTTTCTCTCTTGATAAGCACTGGTGTTGAGATCCAATTGAGAGTGAAAATCCCATATAGTTAATTGCAGTGAGTTACTTATGACTAAATTTTGGACTTCATCGTAAGCAATGAGAAAATGAACTGCATTTTAGCTGGGACTTCCAGACAAATTCAAAGGAATTAGGTACTCAAACATTACTCAATTTTATGACTCTCTTATCACCACTGTGTCTTATCACTCTCTGTACTTTGAGCCTCGCCCAGATCATATTCAGATGATCTGTAAACATTTGCAGAGATTTCAGTCAATCGTGAGAGGCTTGAGAGCGTGTCACACCCACTGCTGCAGCAGTGCCTCTCATTGACAGGGCTCGCACGACTCCACAGCGCTTCTGCAGATCCCACCCAGAGCTGGAGCTGCCCGGCAGTAGGGGCTCCAGCAGCGGCAGCTTGCGAGGCACCACAGCAGGCAGGACTTTACCTCTCAAAGCTACCAGCAAACTCACCAGGCAGATAAAACTGACTGCAAATCATCCCCCAGTTTCCTTAGCCTGCTTACTGAATGATCTTTCCTGTGGCTGTTAAGCAGCACATTGATTAATGAGCGAGCGCCTTGTGCTTCAGAGATGTCAGACCTGCACTGCACAGTCTCTGAAACTGCAGCCCAGTTGCTATGGCTACAAGAAGCTCCCATAGGATGGCTGCATTTAGCTGGCACATCCCAAACAGCCAGAATACTAATGAAATGGGAGAGTCCATCTATCTGCACTGCAATTCAAAGGTGTGTTTTACAAATCTAAAATATTTGCACTTAGTCAACTGCAAATACAATTATCTTATTTCTCAATTATAAAAATAAAAAACCAACAACCTTACTGTCTTTGCAGAAACCTTTTCTCTCTCTTTGCCCCATAACTAGATGTCATTTTTTAATGCAATTTTTTAAAAAAACAGAGTTTAAATTATGTGGCTTAACAGAAATAAGTATCCATTTTCCTAAAATTACAATTAAGCAAACAGAGGTAATAAGGATTTCACATTAGCTATATGCCCATTTCCTGTGGGGTCAGAAAATACAAAACTGGATTTAAACTGACTTTTCCTCTTTTGGCTGAACCATCACTGGCCTTTGCAATACAGTTTCTGCAATACAGAATCTCCTGTTGTTGAAATTGTGACAGCCATTTAATTATCTAACAAAAAAAGTCTTCCACTGGGATTTATTTCTGATCTTAGCCTATAAAGTGAGGCACTGCCAGTGCATACACTGCCTCCACAGACCTAATGCAGGACTAATTGAATCCTGCTCCATTTTTGTGAGATGGCACATTAAATAATTCTTGTAATAGGAACCCTTCCTGTTAAAGGACTCCTTAAGTTCACACAACATCCATAGACAGGTGAGATCCATAAACATTGGGATGATGAAACCACCTTACCAGTAAGTCCAAAAAGTCTGTGAGACTTATATTAAATTATGGAAGTGGTCAAGTACCCATTTCCATGTCAGATTTTTTTTGATGCATATTCTCAGACATTTCTCTTTTACTTGGTTTTCACACATGTAGAAATCATTGCACCATTTCCCACAGTTCACGTATCAAGTCTGCAGTGGAAAACATAATCTGAAAACATAATTTTAACTATATAAAACTTTAAATACCTCCTGTTCACATATAACTGATCACTGGAAGAGAAGCTTCCATCACTTTCCATTCACTTACCATTGGATCAGATTTTCAACCACTGGATCTCAACACATGCATAACTTCTTAGTTATACCTGGAAAAAAAGGGTCCCTGCATCAAAACAGAGCAATTGTTGACAGAAAGATGAATCGTAGTCTCTTGTGGGTTTTTTAAAACACCACATGCATAAGGGGGACTTCAGCAAGCTTGTTCAACATCTTGAATAACCTCCATTTGGATTTACAGTCTGTACTGATTAATATGTACCTATAGAAACCATGCACTGGTAAAGAGAGGTATCTGGAGAAGGCAGGAGTTATGTTTTCAAGTATTTTCTACTCTGTTTTCATGAAGAGTTGAATGAATTGATTATACTGAATTGTTGAGGCAAGCAGAAAAATACAGAGCAAGAAAAAACTGTGACCTGTAAATAATCTATTACATAGGCAGCTGCTGAAGAAAGAGGCTTTACAGTTTGATATTTGTCAAAATGCACTGTGCAGAGATTATTAAAGTGCATAATCCTAAAATCTCTTAGTGACTAACAAAGCAGAGTGTTCATGATTGTTAATATCACCCCCAAATCCTACAAATACTGTGTGGAGGGAATATTTTAAATCATAAATAATGCTTAAACTTGGCCAAAGACATCAATGAAGGTGTATAACAAAAAAGCACTGGTCAGTGGACTCTGTTTTGAGCTATAGGACAGGTGTGGTGAGGTGGAGGGATGGACATGTAGAAGGTGAAGAAAACTCCCTGTAGATATGCAGGATCTTCCAAATGTGTCTATGTTTAAGAATTTTTCACAGCCTGACTTCACAGAGCTCAGCAAGGGAATGGAATATTTGGGTTTGCTAATAAATAAAAGCTCTATTGGCTTTCCTTACCAAGGTGCACATATAGTGAAACTAATGGAAGCCTTCCTCTAAATTCAGTGAAGAACAGACGCCTGTTTTAAAGCTAATAATTTTTTAAAAACCTGTCCATTTAAACAAAACATTTATATTCCTTTTTTATTTTATCCAAACTGATGAGTGCCAGGAGACAATAATCTAACTTCTAATCACACAAACAGTCTCTGGTGCAGTGACAGCTGCTATGGCATTTCCCCAATAGCACTGTAGATGCCTCTACATTTTAACTGTTCTTGAGGAGGTTGGTGACAAACTTTAGGGGGAAAAGTGATGGGTAAAAACTCATATTCCTACTAAGAAGTGTGGTCCTCCTGCAACTTGCTGTTAGCTCTTCTCAAAGGTAGTCAATGATACTAATCTGCCTCAAGTCAAATTAATTGAATGAAACAGTTTAAGTAGGTATTTTGAGTTAATTCAGGTGGATGCAGAAAAGTGTCCTTTCCAACTTATTTTATTCTATTACCCTGTTGTATAGACAGACCTAACCAAGCTTCCCCTCTCAAACTAAAAGTGCCAGCCCACACCTTAGGACAGTATAATTCCAAATAACTTATCAGGAACCAGAACCACAAGGCCTTATCTCTGGGGAATTTACTACTAGGAACAGTGAGCAATAAGAAATAATTCCACAAAAATTCCTGTAGTTGACTCTTTCAGAGGTTGTGCATAGACCTGTAAGTACACAACATTTCCTGTTTCGTAGATCTCATACACTTCTCTAAAAAATAATCAATGAGTGAAAAGTTTCTATACCAGCAATCTATGTTAAATTCTAATGGAATAAAAATTCTTCTTCTTTATTGACACTGAAGTAAAGCTTGCAGCTCAAATAAAGATATCACACAGAAATCTTGTGGTGTTTAAGACATGATAATCACTTGAAAGATTTACATAAATCATGCCAGATTTTTAACTTCTTCACTATTTCAGTGTCATTTAGAGTAATTTGCAGTTGGTGATTTACAGAGCAGAAATATTCATAGTGGCTGTGTGGTACTGAACAGTTTCTACTGTGCAATTTCCCTATAAGTAATAATTTTTCTTCTGTCTCATGTAAGCATGACAACGCAGCAAGGCATAGTGGCATACTTCTAACGTGGTCTATTCCCAAAAGTAAATCAATATTCTTTGGATGATGTTCCCTAGTGCCAGATAGATTGTACATTTGTTAGAAATACATTTACAGCGGCTTTTCAAGGAATGGGGAAACTGATCTTAGACAGAGGCCCAAAGAGGAGACCTGAACCTTGGCATGTCAGAAGGAGCAAGGAACATCATGGAGCATCTGTTTCATAATGCAGGCCTGCTCGTATGTTCCCTACTAAAACTGGACCTTGGCTTTGGTGCAAAACAAGAGGCAAAATAAAATTTCATGGAGTCACTCAAATAAACAACCTAGAAGTTGTTCTTTTTCACTAAGGATCTTACAATATGGCTTTTATCTAAAGGAAGAGATTTTAACAAAAGGCCTAAAGTCCTCCATGATGGAAAATTCCAGAAGAGAAGACCTATATACTTCTCCATCCTTTTTTTCCTTTTAAAGGAAAAAAATATCTGATTGTGAGGATATTTTTTTAATACTGGATTCTTAGAGCAAATTCACGTAAGTATATTTACGTCTATTTATGTATTAATGGCTATAAGGTTTTCCTCAAGATAAGAATCTGACCCAGGCCACTTGAAGTATCTACTCTTTTCCTCTGTTCTTATGACCTGAGAGCAGGGAAAGGGAAAATTTTATCAGGTATTTTTTTATAAGCTTCTGTACACAGTAATTAAAATTAGAAAGGAAAATAAATTAATACTTAGCATTGTTCCTAAGTAACACATGTATTTGACTTAATTGAACACAGAAAAATTATCCTTTCAGTTAACAACCAAAAGAACATTCTGTATGAAGGATTTTCTTGAGCAACTCTTCAAGCATTAATTTATATACTGTGGCTTACTTGCTGTAATTGTCTGTTTCGAGAATTACATATGTGACTCCTGAGAGTGGTTTATTGGAGGTCATCCAAAACTAGCATCTGTCCACAGCACTGGAAAAATTGGACTTCCCTACTTGTGCCAGATACTTCACCATATTTCACACAGAAGAGGGAAAACCCCACTCATATTGCCAAGAACTTCTCCATGGTATTGTTCTTAGCAAAGGAATAAAGAATTCTGTTGTTTGAGTGTTCCAAAACCCACACTCTGTCCAAAACCACCCAAAAAAACTGTCCCTGTTGTTCAATTTCAAAATAACCATATAAAAGGGAAAGAATTCAGTGGCTCAGCTGATACCAACTAGAGTAGCTGTTTTACATCTAAAATTCTGAAAGTAAATAAAAGAGAGCTGGAAAAAGGATTTTTTGGTGTGTTTTCTTGCAATCAGAGTTTATTGTGCTAATCTTGAGCAAAATAAACTACTTGCTAGAAAGATTATTCTCAAACGTCATACTTTTAACTGCAACTTCATTTGCTTGAGGGTTGGCTACATTGCAGAAAGGAGGGGACGTGTTTCCAGAACGTGTATAAAAACTTGTAAGCAAAGTAGCCTCCTGCCAGATCCAAGGTACTGGGCCAGTTAGAAGATTGCCAGGGTGTGGACACATGAAGGGACACTGAAGATGGTGTCTGGGGGTGGTTTTCTATTCCCCAATCGTCTGCTCCATGGCCGGAGATGGCTGCTGTAGCTTTAGGGTGGGTCTGGGGCAGGGGGGAGCCTTGGGGCTCTGCACGGGCTTTTTCAAAGCCTCCTCGTGGCTCAGGCGTCCGTGGTGCCGGGCGGACTGGGCTCTCTTTGTTGCTTAACTGGCTTGGTTTTTTGTTAGCTTAGGCAAGAGAGGACTGTCGATGGGAAAAGCGGGGGATGGCGGGGAGCCGAGCGGCCGCTCCATCCCGGCCCCAGACCTCGGAAAAGCCAACCCAGCGAAAGAAAGGACCCTAAATCCACCAGCTTCATCTGCTGTGAACAGGAGACCAACATCAGAGATTTACCAGGTTCCCATCTGTTTTCTTCCCAAGCTGCTGCGTGAACCTTTTGTTTTT
>QWTY01015428.1:0-28930 GCA_008033365.1 Pseudorectes ferrugineus | reverse complement strand
TGCAGGATCCTACGGAATTTGCAGCCTGCAACATGACTTAGATGGCCAAAGCATTACTGGGGTACAACACTAAAAATCTAATCTCAGAAAGGACCAAGAACCAAAAAAAAAAAAAAAGAAGTGAAATAACAGTCAAGAGTGAAGAGAAATAGGGAGAAATTAGAAAACCAGGTGGAAGAGGAGAAACTGAGAAACTGGAAACACATCCCATTGAACAGCACCTTGTCAGGCAGAGAAGTAGCACTGCCTCCAAAAAAAGCCAATTCAGGCTTCAGGAAGTGGCAGGAACAGTGGGAAAGGGCCGACCAACCTGACCTAGAAGAAAAATAGGAGAATCAGGGTATTGACCCATAGGTTTATAACGTTGAATAGTTTATAACGTTTTTAACATATGGGTAGTGACCCTCAGAATTTGACTCTGAAATGAAACCTTAAGGAAAATAGCTAACCAACCTTGTTCTTTATCTTTTTGTTTAAAACTTATATTTTTTATATATATATAAAAATCAAAATACCTCAGAAATTTTACTCAAACTCATCAACCTTTAAATAGTAACTGCCAGTGACTCATGCCCCACAGTTTGCCATGCATGCAATTGCACACTGAAGTCCCTGCCAAGTTTTACAGCTTGGATATTGTACGATCATAGTTTGCTAGCCCACTGTTCTGAGTGATGCTAATGCCACTCGGGTTTTATTAATATTAAATATTGGATTTAGCAGTTGCATAGCAACAGCAGAACATCTTATGTGCAATGTTTGACATTAAAAAAGGCAAATAAGGGAAGTATGAATGTATTCAAAAATTATGCTAGAGACTGGTAAAACTGCCATAAAGCTGAGCCCTATTCCCCCCAAATGCAAAGTGCAATGCAGCAGAGGCAGTTTAAGCCCTGTGATGTCGTGTTCAGTCATTCAGGGCTCCAAAAGAGCAACTGTGTACAGTTAATCATGCAGAATACATTGAAAACAAAATCTTGAAAAAGGAGCTGCCTACTTTTTATAGTATTTTTTCTCTCCATTGTCACTGCTCTTAGAAGCTTGAAAAGAACATTTCTTTTCCCACCGACTGTCCTTTTCCATTTGGCAGATGATATTTTCCTGCATTTCAAATGGAACAGAAATTAACATGGCTGCCTCTGCTAAATTCCAGTTTCTATATTTTCATCATCTGTATTTCAATGTCTGACAGTTCATAGCAGCTGAAGAGCAGAGCCAGTGGAAAAGTTGCAGGAATAACAGAATTAGAAGAAAGAAAAAGAAAGCAGGTTCCAGTATTTTAGAAATCAGTATTATTTACATATCAGATTAGATTTTCAATATCAGTAGTATTTAGATCTCTGATATGCTCTTCACAATCAAAGCAGCCACATATTTAACTCTTACAAATGTTAGTGGTGACCTTTACGATGAAAAACATTTTTTGGGTGTTAGTGTAAGAATTTAGAAAAAAAGATTTAAATTTGCTAAAAAATACAACACTTATAAAGTGTAAAACATCCCTCTTTCCCAGAAGGCTCTCTACGAAGTGAAGAATTAGAAAAAGTAAATCCCAGAACAAAGAAAGAAAACCTTTAGTACTGAAGCAAGGGTGGAATAACTTTTTAAATGCAGAGGTTCTTACACACTTATCACTATTTCACAATTCTTAGCTCTACAAGTAAAGCATTCCCTAAAACATCCTCTGATAAAAATCAGAATATGTATGTGCCATTTTTCTGCTAAGAATAGCAAGGAAAGAAACTAAAACTAAAGAGAATGGGAAAAAAAAAGGGTTGACTATGCAGTCTTCAGCATGATCAGTTTTCACTAGTTTTGTCTCTTCACCTAAACAGTTTTATTTTCATCTTTTCTTGGCATTTTTACCCATCTGCAACCAAATATTTTGTCATAAATTGAAACTATAATTGTAGTTTGATAGCTAATGGTTTAAGACGACAATTTAACACAACAGTTTAATTTAAGCTTTGCAAAGAAAAAAAAAATCCAGTTAGGCCCTCATGTCATCTTCTCCCTTAAAACTGAGAGCCCTTGTAAGCACTAAGTTGCTACCAAGCTCCTTGAGTTAACAGTATTAGAGAAGTCGATAGTCAGTAGTCGATGGCTGATCTCTAGCAATGTGGATTAGCCAAAGATACATTCTCTACTACAAAAAAACAGGAATGCAAGATCTTTAGAAAAAGATAGGGATGCATTTCTGGAGTGCCATTGACACAGAGCCTAGCATGTCAAACAATGCTTTTTCTCCCCTCAAGACAGCACAGCTCAAATATACCTTTGAATAGTCACTACATAATTCAGCCCTAGATATGTATCTAGTCAAAGCAGTAAAGCTTGACTTTAACTTAGAGGTACAAATAATTTTGGGGGTAGTAAAAAAAGACAGACTACAATCGCTCTGAATGTATCATTACATAAATTGTTGATAACTCAAAAAAAAATCAACACAGAAAGGGCAGAAAATAAAAACCAACATACACAGTTGTCAACCCTTCAGCCCTTATCTGTGCATATCAATTTTATCTGTGAATATCAATTTATAAACTAAACCTCAATAGACTAAATAAGTATTAGCCAGGGCAGCAGTTAAGTATAGTAGGTCATAGAACCAAAGAATCAGAATATCCAGAGTTGGAAGTGATCCACAAGGATCAAATCCAACTGCAATGGACCAGTTGCAGTAGAAATTAAAACAAGTGATTCATCAGCATTTATGTATAATAAACAGTCAGCCTAACATATAGGAATTTACACATTAAAAGGACAACTTCAAAAAGCTGGAAATTGAGTCAAGTCACTTAAGACATTAGCAGGCTATATATTTTGTTTAAATTTCTTAACTATCTAAGGACATATTAGAAACCACCAAAACCATGGGGTAAAACACCTGACCTGCTAAATGGAAAAAAAAAGCACTAAAAAAACAACAAAACCCAAACACAAGTAACTAAGAGTAAAAGCACAAAGAGGAGACAAGATGTTGGAAGATGGACAGGAAAATTCAGAGCAGAGAAGATAAATCTAAATTCAGAAATGTTGCAGAAGTCAGAGAAGAGATGCACACAGCTTTAAAGTAAGCAAAGACAAAATCAAAACCAAGGCACATATAGATTGGATTTTTTAGGTAATATATTTAAGAATATGGTAGTATATTATGAAACGTTCAACAGAATGGCATATAATCATTCAACAAAATCTATCAAGGTAGTGTTACTAACATTTGTAAGTTAATTGTCTTAATATTCAATGGATGTGTGTTGGTTTTCTTTCTGTCAGTTACTCAAAGACTATATGCAGCAGTGTTTAATTCTTGAAAAGTCTTGAAATATTGAGAAAGTCCCAATGGGCTCAAAAAAGACAAAAAAAATTATCTCTTTGAAATGTCACAACATTAAACAAGTTAGTACTTGGGTCTCAAACTGGTAAAGGTTTTCAAAACCAATGAACAGTTCTCAGGCATTGATAGCAAAAATGGTGTCAATCAACATGGGCTTACAGAAATTCTTATTAGACTCTTAGGAAACTAAAATTTTAATTAACAACAGGTTTGAGATAATATTTTTAGACTTTTAGGCTGGCACAACACATCTTGACTAAAACCAGAAATTAAGAAAACCCCAAAATTTAAAAAAAACCCTAAGCCAAACCAAACAAAAACCAGTCAAATAAATCCAAAACATTAAAAGTCAATTAAGTGACAGCTCTTGAAATATTGGTGTCAATGAGAAACTATTAGTAGCAACGTCCATCAGGTACTGGTTCTTGGCCCTGTGCCATTTGCCATTTCTGTCCTAGTCAGTGACTTGGAAGAAAGTAGTCACTAAATTTGCTGGAGCTACAAAGACAGGAAGAGCAGCAAGTAACAAAAGGCCCAGGTCACAGAGGCTGCTTACCAAAGCAAATGCAATTAAACACTACTTGGAAAGGGGGGTAAGGGGGAATGGAGAAAGCCACAAATCACACATCTAGGAACAGGAAAAACAGCTTCTCAAAGACATACCCAGATCCAGCAGCTGAAACTGGAAGCTGATCAAACTCAGCCAGACATAAGACACTCTTTAATTTTACAAGGGTCCTATGGAAGACACAAGACATGCACTCTAGGACTGGATCATCGTTTTCCCTACTCTAGGATTCTGGAGGTGTTATTTGGTAAAGCGTGGGCTGGTCGCTAAGATCTATTTCCCTTTCTCTCTCCCCCGGCACTTGGATCATGCTAGGAGTCTCATTAACCAGTATGAGGCAAAAGCCACCACCATCACATCAGGCTTTTATTGGATTTCTCATGCCTAGATTTTCTGGTCAAGATTGGTTATATTTATCCACAGCTATGGGATTTGAAGCAGGAATTAATTCAGAAAAATCGTACTGCCTATGCGTAACACGGGAATTCTGTCTCTTTCAGGACAAAAATCTATTAAACTTAAGTATTTCAGTCACAGGCATCTTAATAGAAAAGCAAGACCAAGCAACAAGGGAGGGGGAAAAAAGTCACAGGACAGTTATTAATATACACTAAGTCTCATGACATGCATATAATTATAAGTTGTGAATATTCTTATTCATGCAACAAAATAAAAGAAACTCCCATCCACCTATGAGGAGAGATCTCGTTATCTGGATGGAGACAATTAAGGATTCCAACTACAAGTTAAATCAACTTTGCTTTAGCTTCTTGGGGAACAAAGAAAAAGCTGCGCATATCAACCAATTTTTCAAATTTCATGCTTCTCCATTCTTATTAATGAAATTGCACTGTTCAGGGACTTACTGCAGACATTCCTGCTCCAGAGGATTCCAGGGACCTTAAATATCAATAACCTGGTTCTATAAGAGCAATATAGACACATGCATACAGAAGAAAAGAACTAAGGATGTTCAGACAGGTACTGTTTAAAAGAACAGGTATATCCAAGTTCTGTATAGCAACACACAGCTCTTCTGTAGCTTTTTGCACCAAAACACCTTCCGTTCTCAAGACAGAATGCAGGGGGTCCCTAAACAGGCCCTTGGAGCTCAAGAGAAAAAGAATTCTTTGGCCTCAGAGTAATGCTTTATTCCCTGTAAAACAGCATCTCCAGTAGAGAAGCTCCACTTGAAGCAATCAAGAAGCCAACAAGGTGCATGTTCTGCCAAACTGCCACTTCACTGTTACAGTAACTTGCCACAGCAGTAAGCTGAGAAATCAAAAAAAGCAGCAAAAAACTACAAGAACTGTTGATAGAAGTGCTTCTGACTGACCATCCATCCTGCAGGACTTAATTAAAATTCCACTATTAGTTTGTAATTTTAATAAAAAAGCTGCAGCAGACCATCCTCACTCTTCTCTCCAAGCATCTCTCTCAACCAAGCTATTCCTTTTCCTTTGAGAATCAAGTCTAAGAACATTTTCTCTGATGCAATCCCAAACTCACAGCAAGGCATTTAAACTTTAATGAGCTAAATATGACAGCATAACAGCTACATATTGGAACTACAGTGCTGCAATGCACTTGCCTTCACAGCAGAAAAGTGCTCTGCCAAATACCCTAGAACAGGGGAGATCTCTCCTCCCTACAAGGAAGAGCAGAGAAGCAAAGCAAGTTACCAGGTTGTGTCACAGTGCAAGAAATGGAAACAGGACTCTCTATCCAATGTTAGCACTCTAGCTGGCAGGTTATCTCACTGATTACAACAGAAAACTCAACCCCAAAAAACCAGAAGTGACAAGTTATAAAGCTTGTTGCCAGAGTGCAGAGTATAGCAAAATATGGATCATCTCCTGCTTCCCTCCCACGAGGAGTATTTTTGTGTGTGCAATCTGATATTGAGAATTACACAAAGGCATGCAAACTTCCTATCTCCAATCAAAAGTCTCAGAAGCAGAATTCAAGGAAAGCTAAGGACTCTGCAATGGCTGTCTCAAGATCACCTCAAGATACAGCAATTGTTCTGGCAGGCTGAGTTGTAATCTTCATATGGATTTGGAGGGGTGAAAGAATCCTCCAATTTGTAGATACTGCACCACTAACCTGGCTAGTTGCTCAAGTCAGGGGTTGTGGGTTTCTGTTTCACACTTTAACTCAAGATCAGGAGGTTTACTGTATGACTATCTGGTTTCCTTCACAGCCAGTAACCACTAATGCAGGACCTGATTGGAATCTTCTCATGTAAATACTTGCATTTTATTACTTTAGAAAATAAACCAGAAAATACAGACAGCACAAAATGGCAAAGAATTACAACAGGAGAGTTTCAGTAACTACCAACTTTCTATGCATCCTTAAAAAATTTAAGTTTTACTTAATGGTAGAATAGGATCTAAATTTAAAAAAAAACCAAACCTAAACTAAAATCCAAACAAATTTTAACACTAAAAAATGAAGTGGGAGTTCCTTTTCAGTATCTCAGTTCAAAGACAGTGCCCTTATTTGTTCAACCTCCAGGAACGGAGTTCCAGCAGGCAACCAGGTACAACTTTCACTGATAAGAAACTGTAACAACTAGCTAGGAAGCTTACAAACAGATTAAAAGAGTCAAATAGCTCAAGAATGAGAACATACAATAGCACAAATCAGCATGCACCAAAACACAGAGGCCCAAACATTTCTCAAACTTGAGGCAATTTTTTTCAGTTTCTAACCGTGTTGCATTACTTATTGCAGCAAAATAAAAAACTTGAAACTTTTTTCCCATTGGAGACAATCCGTTAATGCTTCACTCCGAAGCAAAGGTAAGGTGACATTCATTAACTACCAGTGTTTATCACCATACCCCACACTTCTAAGGCACAAACTTAAGAATAGCCTTGCAGTAGATGGAATTGATCTGCCTGGAAAATGCCTCCCACAGAAAAGATAGGATTTCCAGCAGCATCAATTCACTGCTCCACTTTATTTCATGGCCACAGTAATGCTCGTATCACAGATCAGCAAGAGCCAGGTGTACTATCAGGAACAACTTGCCACAAGCAGGTATAGCAGAGGTCCAAATCAGTTTAAACCACGGAGGAACCCTCCCTCTCCCACAGAAGCTGTCTGTGTGGAAGCACAGGACACCAGTGGCTTTCACCCCAACCTCAAGAGATACATATTGGCATAGTGCAGAAGCATTAGAGGCATGAGTTAAACTGGCTGAGATATGAGCTATATTTCATACTCCACAACTGTCCTGTTTGAAGAGAGTTGCCTTCCCTCAGCAATTCAGTCTTGCCTGACATTGTTCCCTGTCTGCAACACAGTCGCCTGCCGAAATCCCATTAACTGAAACAATTCAAAGCTAAAAATCAGCCCAGAAAGGGTAGGTACAAGCTGCTGAATCCATTAAACAAGGACTGCCAGTAGAAAAAGCATCTACCAAACCCCAGCTGTGATCTAGAAAACTCCTGGAGTGTGACTCAGTTTCAACTTTACCACAGGAGGTCATTTATATCATGATTCATTACTGAATTAACTCAATATATTATTCTTTTCTTTTGGCTCTCGAGTTATAGATATCCCTTTCACCATCTCTACAGAGATTTTTCAGATCCATACAGTAATTGACAAATGGGAATGAAAACATGATTCTCTTTAGGAAACTAAACATAATTATATCACCAAACATTGAAAATCTGATGATCTTCAATGAATAGGCCCATGAAAACAATTGAACATTTCTGAGTTGAGAGGTGAATATACTGAGCTTACCTGTAAGGTAAAAATTGCCAAGAGCATTTTTACTGTTATCTGTGATTGTAAGTCTGTTTGGTGTAAAATAAGCCTCCACAATAAGCCATTACATAATTGCCTCAATGAACAGTACACCTTGACTCCAGCTAGCTCACAGCATCCTGAAAAATCTTATGGTATGCAAAGATCCACCACGTTATTAAGTCAAGTGATTATTTCACTACAACACCAGTGAGTATATCTAAATTCTGATTAAGAAGCTAAATATCTAAATTCTGATTAAAAGCAAAGAAAGATCTAGATCATGGAAAGAAAGCTGAATCGTGACTACAGTGAATATGAAGCACATGTGATGTTTTGAGAAGGCTTCCCAGAAATTCTGGAAAAGTATCCTTAGCCTTTTCAGATGGATAGCTCAGTTCTGTCTCAAAAGGAAGGATGATCTAGGCAAAATCAGAAGGTGATACAGGCAGCTACACAAAACCAAAAGGGTAAACGAAAGCAGGGCAGAGGGTCACAAGTTATCCTCCTTAAACAAAAACCCTGAAAACAAATCAACACACAGAGAGGAGTATCCTAACACTGAAAGACAAAGAATTCATACTAGCTACAGGGCAGGTTATAGTGCCTAATTGTCATCACTGAAGTCACACCTGGAAGTGTACAGTAAGCGAGGCATTCCATGAGTCTACAACACAAGGTGCAAACCAAAAGGAAGCAAAGATAAGCCTAACAATCCTCTCAAGCTTTATGGCTGTTTGCACAGCAGTAGTATTAAGAACACAAAGGTACAAAGTAAGCACATGACAACTCTTGCACACAGCAAGGAAGATACAGCTGTATTACTGTTGTTATTCTTGTGCCAACAGAACCAAATACTAGCAGAAATATTCTTAGTTATCCTTCAGTCACAACTCGGGTTATGCCTATACACTAAAGAAGCTGCAAGCCCTGATATTCCTCTGGAAACAGAAAAGCATAAGCACAGCTGCTGACAACTTTGTAACAAAATATTACAGCAGAAAAACAATTTGGTGCTGAAATTAACTGTGGGAACTGAAATTGCCAGATGTGATGGAACATTACTCAGTGTAGACTAGGAACAGTAAACCTCCTCTAAAAAAAAAAAAAATACACTCAGATGCAAGAAACCCACAGTAAATAGCTGTAAAAACGCCTGACCTTTGGGGTTTAGTGAAATTTTCCCAAAGAGCAAGTGACTGATAAATCTCTCTCTCACTTTTGATGTCACATAATGTCTACCATCATTTCACGTAGCAACTCTTGGAGTCTTACTAACATTTTAGCCTCAGACACACATCACCAAATCTGTAAGCTATGCTTGCAGGTGAGCTTCTCAAGAGAAGCACCCCAGTTTCTTTGAGGCATTTTCTGTTCAACTACAACTGGGGTTACACAGAGCTTTTATCTTTCCTCCTTGACAGCAACATGGGAGAGGAGAAAGGCTGCTTAACATCACCATTTCTAATCACACTTTTTGAGTGGAAATATAAATGACTACACAAGAACATACAGAAGATAAAAAATTAATCATTTTTGCTTGCCTTATTTCTAGACTGGAAAAATTTCCTGGCCTAGTCCAGTTACACTGGCCTAGTCCAGTTACACCAGCAGGAACAAGTGGCAGGACCAGGAACATCTTAGACAACAACACTCTGGAAATCAAGATCTGTCTGACTTAGTTTGTTCTCTCAGACTGCCTTTCCCTTATTCAGATTTGAGACAGACATCTGAAGTAGTTACTGGAGCAGAACTGAAGATCATAGCCAGAAAAGATCCCTTGGGATTTGGCTGATGCAAAAGTAACGTGATAGAGAACACACATTTCATGATGGCCATTCAGGACTTCAAAGTTATTCCCAAGTATTTTTTCTGGATAGTTACAGTGAATTTGGTGTCTAATAGTATATTTAACAGCTTATAGTGCACTTATATGAGTCATATACATAGTAATTTCAGTTCCTATCATCAAGTCTTCCTCAAACCAAGCAGTTCTTTGCAGCTTTTTGATGCTGCTGTCTTCTCCATCTCATTTATTCCAGACCTTCTAGAATTCCTGAAACATAGCATATATTATTTGCCTTCTTTAGTCAAATGTTTAATCCACTGTACTTTGGTTGAGGCCACCCCATCCCCTCACACATTTGTTTTCAATCTAGTTGAAGTTCTTTGCTTCAAAGCATCATTTGTGATCTGAACTTGAGAGAAGACAACAGTTCCATACTTTCTGCACCCTAGTTTCTCAATGTCACTGTGTTGCAGCAGAATCTCAGGATATGCTAACAGTTAAACAAATTACGAGTTTCTAGTCAAGAACATGAAGCTGTTACAAAGTCAAAACATCTGGAGATAAGACTTCTAGAGCCAGTCTTGCTCTAATTTTACATTTGGTATCTCAATAAAAAGGTCTTAGTAAACATGCTAGTGCCTCAGATCTTTTCAAAGAATGAAGTCACTATTTAGGATGATCAGAAGATCTGAAACCAATTTTTTGATGCTAAGTGAAGAAACACTGGGAGAGCACTCAGTCTTCCAAATCAGAAGTTGGTCCTTTGTTCCAAATCAGAATTAAATTTTTCAGGTAACCTATACACAAATCTTCCCAAGCTTGCCCACTCTGTTGTATTGCTAAATTCATCAGAGACTGAAATATCTGGTACAACCTTTATATGAAGAAACAACAGAAATCCTTCACAATTTTGAGTGCTGCTTTGCTAGAAGCTTCAGCTTCAGCTTCTAAGATCAGTATCACTTATACTCAAAGCAGCTCTTTTTGTAACTTCTTAATTGTTCTTTTAGAGCAAAATCTCAGAAACAGATTTCCTAATCCATGGCTAGGAACTGCAAGCAGTACAGCCATATAAACAGTAAAGGAATTTGATGAAAACTGAGTTTCTGCAGGCTACACCCTAATCATCTGATCCTAAGGGATTAAAAGGCTACAGTAGCACTAACAACTATTCAAAGTTGGCTGATATCTATGACACTTTGTAAATATCTTCCCTTAAGGTAATTTTTTCCCCCTACAGAATTCTTCATATATAAGTTTCTCTAAAAGAAAAAGACTATCATACACAAGTAATGAACGAAGTATAGCATAAAGAGTGAACAGTAAATCGCTGATGACTGTGTGTGCAAGAAGCATTAATAACTACTTCATGTGAGTGCCTTGTTCCCCACTACTGTCAATTTTACATCTTAAATACTCTGAAGATTATTTCAAATATAGCCAACTTTTCAAAAAAAATTATCTTTGACACCCGAAATATTTCCAAGCTCAAGGAGTATTAGACTTCTAGAACATATTGGAGCAACCATAACACACTTACTTTTCTATAAAACCACACCAATAATACCAGAGGTATGAGTGAATGAAATCAGACACTAAAACAAAATGCAGTGGGATACTAGAACAAGTGCTGCAGAACAACTTGCACTAGCTCTTCTTTTGCCAAAGTAGCCAAGCTAAAGACAAATTGCAATTTCACCTGGATTTATTAACCATGTACAGAGCTGAACAGCACAAATTAAAATCCAAGCAGAGAAATTATACCTAATCACTTTAAAATCATAGCCAAGAAGGTAAGCAGCAGTTTTAACAAAAGAAATTCAAACCACATGAAGAGAAGCTTCCTTTCATTTACAGGGGAAAAAGAACAGAAGCACACTGGAAAACTAAGGCTGGAGAGGAACCTGTGAAATCCACAGCCACACAATGAACACTGCATTCAGTATCCTAGTGACTTCAGTATTTTAAATACTTGCTTATATTAGTGTTCAATAAGTAATTCAATTAAATATAGTAGTAGTTGAATGCATGGAACACTCCAAGAGTAGCCGAGTCAAAAACCCAACATTTTTCAAAATAGCACATATTTTAATGCTGACTTTGAACTGCTAATTATCTCCATACAATTACTTACACAACAGAAAACATGCAATACCCCATTTTGCAATAGTGATACAATCACAAAACACATTTTAAAGGAAGCTGCATTATCAAATCTGCAAAAATAGTTTAGCATAGGGCTTACTCTTCCAGACAACTGGCTCCTTACTAGTCCCAGAATAATAATATGTCCTGCAATGCAGGGAAGCAAAAACTACTTCAGTGTGCAATTTTTGGGTTTTCTTAACGCTTATTTGGTGCAAGTATTTCTATAGATATTTGACTATTTCAAGTATTTAAAAATCTCTCTTCATACATTCAGAAGTCTGAAATGGTCTTTCATAAATATCTTGAACATAGTCTAAAGATTTTATATGTTCGTGGATTAACCTACAGTTAATCTTATTACACAAAGAGCCAACATTTTCAAGAATGAGTGCTAAAGCTGTAACACTAAATAAGCTCATTTAAAAAGCAACCCTGAAATTCTTTTTACTCCTGCACCCATTTTAAAGTCACCAATAAGCACTAGTCAGACTGCAGAATGTTTCTACCAGCAGGCTTCTGAATATGCATAATGCCAATAAAGTTAATTACATTTAAGAAATAATAGTCTATGTGCAATTAAGATACTGGCAACATTTTAATGCAAAAAAAATGTTTAAATATACTAACATCCTAGTCTTGGGATATCCAGTCAAGCTACGCAAAGAGATGTGTTTGTCCCTTGCATACTCCCAAATGTGGAAGTAGGATCAGAAACTGGATCTGGAAGAAAGGGTAAACAGCACGTTAGTTAAATTCACAGAGGATACTATGTTCGGAGATGTTGCAAACATTAGTGAAGGCAAATACATAAATAACCTAGAGAGAAAATAAAATTAGTTTGGAAACAAAAACATCTCATGAAAAATAACTCCAAACACTCAATGTAGAAGAACCACAAGGATAGCGGAAGAAAATGTAAAATGAAAGGAACCTAGAAGCAGCAACAGTGGACAGTCAGCTAAATATTTGCATTGAAAGACAGTCTGGAGTTGCAGAGGCACCAAACAGAGCAGGGAAATTAAAGTTCTTTCTACAGTCTTTGAGCCAGTAACAATAGCCATCTCTCTGCACAATTGCCAGGGACTGAAAAATTCCCCTTCACTCCCAGCAAGTGGAAAGCTCCTCTCAATGGCAAATCAAGTTCTGCAGGAGGTAGGGTTTAATTTTTTTTAAGCAAAGTTAACATACGGTTAGCATAAGCCTACGCAGCAGGCTCTTCCAGTACTTCAGCTGCTTGTGGCTTTGTGCAGAACAGGAGGAAGCTAAGAAAATGAATCCATTTTTACAGGTGCAACTCAACCTTGTATTGTTCAGATTTGTTCCTGTGGTCCTTAAGAAAAGAAACCAAAACAGCTAGTTCAACTAAGTAGAAAGAAGAATTAAAAAAAAATCCTTCACCATTTACTTTTTGCCTTAAATTTACTTTTCTCAAGAATGACATCCACTCATCCATCAAGGCAGATGTCAGCACTATCCAGCTTTAATAGCGACAGTAACAGGAGGAAAGAACGGACTCTACCTTTAGAAAGGCTACAAGAGGATCCCCACCCACAGCAGACAAACAAACGTAAAAGCTAAAGTAACCAGCATACATCTTCAAGGACTGTCAAGCCTTTGTTTTTCAGAAATATTTCTAGGCACAAACTAAGAACCATTTATTCTGATTCATTCCCAAATTAAGAGAATATGCTAATTTCACAGGATTTGTTTCTCTCAGTAACAAGGCTTCCATGAGGCAACCATGTAGATGCTTTATACTCATGGCAGTCCACAGACAAAAAAAAAAAGAAAAGAAAAAGACCAAAAAAAACCCCACCCCAAACCAAAAGGTCCAACATTTTACCAGAAGCTATCTGTCTTTCTTCCTATCATGTTGCCGAATCTTAGGAGAAGCTCCAGCATGGAGACTCATGCTCCAGTTTATGCATCCCATCATCACAAGAAAACAGGAGACTGAACGTTTTCCCTCGGCTTGACAACTGCTAAACGATGTGATTTCTGAAATAAGTCACCCTATGAACATCTACAGCTGCTGCTTGTGGTGTGATGGCAAGAACAAAACAGCTCCTAGCAGTTTGCCTCACCTTTGACAGAAACTGGTTAGCCCTGCATATTTCAGTGGAGATTTAAACAACAGATTGGCAGGCATCCCTCAAGCCAAAGGCACATGAAACACAGCATGGACAGGTTTTAAAGTAGTTCAAACTATAAAGACAGTACAGAACCAAGAATCACATCATCTCATGGAAGAACTCAGTGCATTTCAGGAAGATGCGAGGCTTCAGACGTAACAAAAATCAATCTCTGCTTTTTGCACCAGAGGACACTGGCAAAGTATCTCTGTAATCTTTTGCCCCCTTTAAAGATCAGTGCTAGCATGAGGCAAGATGCATAGAGGCAAACTCCAATCAAGCCTATAGATTCAAAGCACAGTCTCCTAAGCAGATCTTTCAGTAGCAACAGCAGGTTTTGCAGCCCTTTCCTTCTACTCCATCACTCATTCCTACTCCCACATTGCATCAGCTGGTAGAAGTTTATGAGACTGCAGAAAGGATAAGTGGTTTTGCACACACACCCCTCATTTCTTTTTTTTTTTTAAGCAGTAACTTCTACAAGTTCACCTTGCATGAGAATGGCTGTTCAGGGTTAACACAAAGGTTTAACTACCCCAGAATCCCAATTCCAATAAACACAAAAGTGTAAGTGGCAACACAAGGGGTTGCCTTGAACAATACCATCTCAAAAAGCATGGCCAGCTTCTGTATCCCAGAGTACATCTTTTCAGAAGCAGAAGCGTAGCTGCTGCTTAAAAGTCTGTTAAAGAACAGAGCATGCAATTACTCCAGTTTGTTAGATGTGTAACTGCACTGGACTCCTTGCAAGTGAAAAACATGAGAGATGCATGTTACAGCAAAGATGCTGGAAAATCAAGGCCTATTAGAACAGAAAGAAGGTAAGAGTCAACAATGCTCCATGCTCTGTAGGTTTTGGCACAGTGTGCTGCAGTGAACAGGTGAGACACACAGGAGCAGGACAGACTTGTGCTCCTGCAGGAGAGACCACCACACAGATCACACAGCTCATGTGGAAGGCAATGGGACCTACTGCTGAATGAGGAGACAGATGTTTTCTGGGAGCGGTTCTTATTCCAGTACTCTCATGAATGCAGAGCTGGTCTGACACAGCCCTGTCGTACTCCTTGATCAGCCATCAGGAGCTGCTGGCTGATGAATCTCAGATGAACTCGGCACAAGTGCTAACTGCCCTCAGCTCTACCTGCTTTTTTTCCCTAGTGACTCCTGTTTGGAAGCAAGCCCTATATCAACTTTAAACATTGTCGTAACACAAAATCCCTAAACCAGTAGTTGTGCTGAATATGCATCCTGACTGGCTGACCACATAGAAAGCCCAGTCCAAACCTATGTATCCCTCTGTGCTAGGGACTGTTTTCACTGAAAATGGAAGATACTGCACTAGACCAAGAATGCTTCAAAGTCCGGTGTAATGAGGGGTTGGGGCTCAGGAGGCTCCCATGGCTAGAAACCTACTGCCCCTGCCGTTTGGGAGAACACGGACCCCAAACAAGCTGTTTCAGCGCTGGCCCATCTCCCCAACTGGCATCATAAACCTAAAGTGTAAGGTACCCTAGCAGAGATTGTTGTCATTTTGTTAAAGCACAAATATGCAGACTACCCAAACAGGTAAAGAGAATCCCTTCCTTTTAGGCCAACATTCAAAAGTGTGTTGACTCTAGTCCAAAAGGAGAATTTAGACAACCTCTATGTCATAGGAACCAGAGCAAGGAAATACCTATGAGACCGACTACTACGGGATATAAAGACAGATTCAGCTGGTTTCATCCCTGAAAACTTTTTGCTAGCCGTAACTAGTGATGACCCTAATGTCCCCATTAGAGCATCAGTTTCTCTGTAACTTCCTCTTAATTTTATGAAAAACAAACATATTGGATGAATATCTTTATCTACTCAAGACTTCTGCAACTTGAGGCACATTCACTAGCAAGGTGGCATCAAGAGTAGAATGAGGCTTGCCTGACTCAAGTGCATTAAAGGAGGGTGACAAAAATTAAACAGCAGTAAAATGCATGTGCATGCAAAATGTATGACTGCAAAATATACTATGCAAAAATTGTTAATTATGAGAAGCAGAGTAAGAAAGCACAAAATTCCACAATTCATTTATCCCAAGTCACTAGAAGACAGATTACTGCAAACTGAAGGTTACTGTAACAGGGAAGTTCATTCTGCAGCATGTCTTCAATGTTTTGAAGCTATGATTACTGATCACCTGGCACTTTAATCCGTGATAAATCCACCTCTCCACTGAAAGAGCTGATCCCACTCATCCTCCCCACCCCCCCAGATGCTCACTCATCTTGCATTTGCACAGTAACACGACAAGATGGTTCAGGGATCAGTTTCCTGATCCAACCCAGCATGCATTTACACAAAGTGAGGGCAGTGGCACAAAGGGGGTGGTATGATCACCCTTTTCCTGCAGCATTTTAAATCTATATGAGAGTAAAAACTGCTGTGCAACCATGAACCGTGTTTTTATAAGGAAACTCACTTTTACTGCTATGCATCCCTTGGACATGTATTCTATTTACCTGTGGTGGAACCAAAATCTTTCCTGAATAATCTTATATACTGGTCAGCATTAAACAACTATAGTCTCCCATACTGCTCATTTAGGTTAAAAGACATACAATTGGGATTTCTCAGAAATTATTGTAAAAGTTACTGCCCAAACCTGTACCTACGCTAAATGCAACACAAAGTTGCAGTTTGGCAAGGTCTGTAATGTGCACTCGCAGTTTCTTCAAAATCAGGGTGAAATGCTTTATTACATGCTTTATTTATTGCTCTAGCATAACCTCTCCTTTATTTCAAAGAGGAAAAAAGTCTACTTAATGTTTCCTATAGCATCTTCTACACACACCAAACATCACTTTTAGGGTATATAAACTATAATCAATACATTTCAATATTTTTCACCAAAACAGTGCTATTGCAAAGAGAGTAATTTCATGCCTTTTCAGAAATCTGACCCTCTAGAAACTTGCTTAATGTGATGCAATACAGTTTTAAAAAAATAGCATAATGTTTAACTTAATTCTGGACAAAGAATAACTCATGGCTCAAAAGCCAACAGTAATTTTATTAGATATTCTTGAGGACCATTTTCTGTTAATTTCCTTAAAAAAAAGATTCAGAGAACCTAGCTAGGCACATCTCTGTGCTGTCCTAACCTTTAACTCTTCAACTGAAAACAGTATGTTTTTAGAATAGCTTTTTCATGGTGACTTCTATTTGACTTTTTAAGCTTAAAACAACAAAACCAAAACCAAACAAAAAAACCCCACAAACAAACACACAACCAAAACACGCCCACCAGAACTTGCCTGCCTTCTCCCACCAGTGCCACCCCAAACACTGTCCCCTCAAGTTTCACATTAGAACTTTAATAAGCAAAAGCTTCAAAAGAATACACTTTTCTCTTTGATGGGAAGATCAGGTAGTTAGTTACCTGAAACTTTTTTTCCTAAAGTGGGAAATATTTTGCCCATTCCCCAAAAATGCTTTAAAATGTATTTGGAAGAGTTTAGTCTTTATACAGCTATTAAAGCTCATCATCTCATTTTCTAAAAGCATGCTTTGTGAAGTTTGACCCTCATTTATGCTAAATCTGGATTTTCAAGAGACCTAGTTTTGAAGAGATACTCATTTTCCTTCACTGGTTCCAAGAAGAAGAACTCTTGGGATATTTCAAGGCTATGATGTCCTGTTAGTTCATTTTCATCTCTACCTCCCCTCAAAAGGAACTAACAGGGTGGAGCCACCTGAGTTAAAGAATGCCTTACCAAGGAGTTTGAAAGCCCTCAGCCAATATTTTACATGTCATTTTGAAAACAAGAGTAAGCTTATAACCTTCTGTGAGGTCATCTGAAGCAAGAGATCAATTTCATAAGACCACCTGACTCATGATGCTTTAGACCCCAGCCCCACATGAGTGTGGACTGACAGCAGAGGGTGAGGCAGTTATTGCACTAACAGCCAAAGCACATTTGCACGCTGGCTGCCACGCTGACAGAAAGCAGGAATTAGTCCTCAGGAGAGCCTCACTTGTCACACATAACCACAAGGTGCTCCAGCAGGCACTGGTGTCCTTTCGCAGCCACTGAGAACAGACGGTTCCCAGCTCAGAGGCAAGGACATCCCTTATGGGGATTCCTCCACACATCCATGGCTCACGTTCTGTCCCACTCACAGCGAAGGTCCCATAGCCTCTGCTCAGACTGATCTGAGACTTCTCATTAGAGTCAAGGCTTATTAAACCTTGACTTCACGACCCAGCTTAAAAACAGACCAAATATAGCTACACCGGCAAAACTGTGGGGCAGCAAACCAGTGTTCAGAGCATGATTTATTTATTTATTAAAGAAATTTTTGACACCATCAACAGAATCTCAAAACTACACAATAAATTCAGCACTCTTAACCCTTCAAGTCTGCTAGTACAAACCAACTCAGAAATTAGCTCTGTGTGCTGCTTACCAGCAGAATCATGAAGACCCCCTTAGGCAGCACCATGGCATGCAGAGAGCAAAGATCCATCTCCCTTAAAGATGAGATCAGAGAATTGCTTATCTCTTTCCCCTAACTGAATATGAAAGAACTATTCTACTTCCCTTACAGCAATGGAAAGCCCTCCAACTTTCAGACAATAGAAAGGCAGACAAGAAGGAACATCAAGAAGGATATAAGGTTGCGATACTGAAATGCCCACAAACATGATAAGCAGAAGGTGCCGATTTCCTGGGAAAAAGTGTTTTTGCATAGACTTTTTTTTAAGTAGGTTTAGTAGTTTTAGTCCTGAGGGGAAAAAAGTTTCCAAAAATAACTGCTTACTTTCTAAAGTTTGTGAGGTGTCATCACAAGCGCATTTAGCTGCTAAAGTTCATCACCATGCCAGTAAGTATAGACCAAAGCAGCTGTGATCGACTTCTCGATACATGCTTTCCTCTCAAGCATCTCCCATTATATACCAAGCTGCGTAAGGCATTTCCTATCCTAGGGCCAGGAGCAGTCCTTGGGCTACAAGGAGTTGAGAAAATGTAATCTATCTGCTGTTCTTATTCGGAGCACAGAATTCATTTCAAAGTACAAGCAGCAGAAAGATACAAATTCAAGATTAGTCACAGGCAAACAGATGATTTAGGAACAAGAACCAATCTGTCACAGCCAAGGAGTGCAGCCTCCATGGCAAAGTCGACTACAGTTCTGCAACATCTTTAACTTATGAAGTCAAATTTTAATCTAATTTTAAACTGAGTAACTTGTTGAGCAGAGTAACCTCTGAACTCTATTCAATTTTGTACTGTTAGTATGCTCAAACAGTGACCTCAGCTATGGTTCTGTCAAAAAAGAGTCAGGTGGACAGTGGCCAGGATGGAGACTATTTGGGTTTTGATACCCAGAACAGCAGTGCACCAAGGGATTACCAAACAGCTTAGCAACCATCCCATACTTCGAATGCCTTCTAGTCATTAAAATAAATAAATCCCTGTCCTCTTGAGACCCGAAAGGTGGTTTACCTGTTGTTTCAGGGCATCTGCCAATGCACCACATGGAGACTACATCAGTTTATGCTCAAGCCTGCATATTTAAAGTTCCTTTCACAAGCATGTAAGGGAGGAATGCAATGAAACCTTTAGATCTAACACAAACTAGCAGGAGTTTGGCCTTCATAGCAAGATTCTTGGAAGGGAAAATACAGAAGCTCTACGTACAGGGAGTGCAGTTCTGTAAACAGACCTACTTAACACCACTCTAACCTTTTTTCAGAAGTCAGCCTTCAAGTTGAAGTTTTCCAGGCTTAGTATCCTCCATGATATCCATCTTTAGATAAAATACACTTTTAAATAGCAAAGTATGAGAAGAGGAAGGAAAGAGAAATAATCAATCCTAATCTAATGGATCGCTAAATATCAGCTCATACTTCTTAACACCTACAGCCACTCTGGAAAGGAAAAATAGCCCTCATTTACAAATCATTTAGAGCAGTAATTTCCAAATTGTGGAATCCTGTAAAGTATAGAAACCTCACACAAGTTAAACTATTGGCAATAGCCTTGTTTTTCCACGGTTGCTTCTTGCCAACTTCAGGTTGAAAAATACTGATTTAAGAGAGCTCTGACAAAACACACTTCTTCTCTCAATGGTTTAGGCTTGTTCAAGAAATAAATGCAGCATTCCTACTGAATTCAAAAGATCATATGCAAAATGAACCTCTGCACGGCCTATCTCAACTGAGCACTAAAGCCATTCATTCCCAAATGCCTGCACATCACTCAAGGAAAACTGCAGAGGCAAGACCAAGGCATTAGATTTTGTGAGGAGTTTACAAAAATACTCCTGTAAGATACAAGAACGAGGTTCTCATAGCATCCTACCGGACAGTTCCAGATGATTACGTTTTTCTTATTTTCTATGAATGCACAGGATTGACAAAGATGACAGAAAAGTATAAAAAACCAAGAGAAATGTGTGGGCAGTGGTTAGGCATTTAACCAGAAATACCAAATTTATACTTGATACAATTTTGCCCAACAAGTATAAGTTAGAATAAACGAAACATTCATGGGAAATATTTCAGGGAAAAAACTACTTTTCCCCCCTCCAAGACACTTTGACACTTCATTTTGATAAAAACTCAGTGCACTTGTCTTACACAACACATTCTGAAGTATGGATACTCATCTAAACCTACACATAACTAATACTTCACACTTAGTTTTTCCCTCACATGTCTTCATCCTTTTCTCAACCTTGTAATATTTTGAAAGATAGTAAGGTACAGCATGTAGATAAAGAATAACCACTAAGGTCACTGAAACTATCCATTTCCAGTTGAATAAGAGCACAGCTTTTCCAAAGGACATTTAAAACCAGCAAGGGACACTCCTCTTACTTAGGAGTAAGGACAATTAGATCAAGAAATGACCACTGACACAAAAGTGCAGTAGGTTTTTTTTAAGTTTTTTCACTACTCGTTTGGAAGTGAACACTGTCAGATGGCTTTTTTCTTCATAAGATCAAAGTAAGACCCTTGAGAGAAACCCCAGAAGAGACATTCTGGTATTATATAAACTTAAGTTTCACTAATGACTTTAAAATAGGAGAGAAAGCTAGGGATAAGGTAGCAATGCTCCTCCTGTTCTGAAGGATGTAAATGGAATCACCGCTTTAAGAAGATTGCTTTTAAGTTTGTTTAGATCAGAAAAGGAAATTACCTTCATGCTTTCCTATTCTCTTGCTTTTGCAGAGCAAAATGGAAGTTAAGCATCCACTTCTGCAAAAATTTTCTTTAGGCAAAGGATACAATAGCATGTTTCCAGAAACACATCTAAAGACCATGATAAAGCATCACCTAGAAAGCACCTCTCATCGTTTTTGCCACAGTGACAAATCTTAACCCAGGAGATGACCAAACTTGAGACAAAGGTCTGCTGTAACACTAGCTTATCTTCAACTTGTTCACAATGAGAACAAAATAACTGCCAAAGAAGGCAAGAAGTAAGCCAGGTTGCTGTTTAAACCAAAGCAAATCCATTTTCTGCATTCCAATATATAAAAATATTTCTCCAGAAGCCCAAGACTACAGGACACAAGGCACAGGCTGTGAGGACTCTTCTGATCACAAGACTCTCTATCTGAAGTGCACAAGCACATTACTCCATTACTCTGACTAATCTGTGACAAAGTTTCAAAACTGACCTGCAAGTTAGCCTGCACATTAAGCATAGGCAGACCACCAAAGAGCTTTGTGCATACGAATTGCTGTGGAGAGTTTAACAGCTGCAGGACTAGGCTGTCCTTGCAAGGCTGCAGGCTGAACTCAAAAGTCTATTACACAGGTAACAGCAAGCTGCCTCCTGTCACATAAACACAGCAGCAAAGGGAGCCAAACAGCACATTGCTACAGACTCATTATAGACACCACGACATGTACAGGAGCACAGAGTAAGGAGCCTCAGGACTAAGAACTGACCTTGAAGTTTTGAGATTGGGGAATTACAGGCTGTGGGCTGAAGCTTTCACATCCTTCTGTTAGGGCAACCAATAAAAAACCAAATAAAGAAATTAAGAACTCTGACTCTTGACTACCTACTCCTCTTCCTATTCTGGCAGTTACTCCATTTTCAAAACGACCACCACCCCTGCAGCAGCAGCGGGCAAAGGACATCAGATGGACTCACCTCTCCAGTTACACACTGAAACACCTGTACTATAAGTGTATGCAAAAAACATTCGAAGACAACCAGGAAAGTTTTCATTAGTAAACTCAGCTCAAGAGTTAAGATTGTCTGGTGGCCTCTGTCTTTCCACGCTGCTGTATTCAGCTTCTGAAAGCTTCCTTTGTTAATGAATACTAGGCTCTTGTCCAGTCCTCTTTTCTCCCCCTCTACTCCCTCCCATAAAATATCATGGTCCTCAGGGCATAAGGAACATCCTTTGTCTTCCTGCAACTCTTCCCTGTGCAGCCACTTTGCCACCCCTCCTAGAAAATGCAAGAGGAGTACCATCTTTCCTCTCCTCTGTAAGAAGAGTGGAAAAAACAGATGGAGACATCATCTAATAGCAATGTTACTACAGAGGAAGTGGTGTCCTGCAGAAATGTTGCAAAACCATAACCTCCACTTCATCTTTCATGTGTCAGCAGCATTGATGTGTAACTCAAATCTCCTACTTAGCTATAAGAGTTCAGTTTTTTTGTCAACTCACCATAAAGAGCACGTGATATTCCACACAACATACAAGGTGAACTAAATCTGAGGTAAAAGGTAATTGACTTAAAGATATCCAGAGAAATAACAGTAAGGCATTCTTCAAGAGAAAAAGAAAGAAGCTGAAGCTCTCATTTCCCAAAATGGCCACACAGATTTATCAGAGAGAAATGAGAAACCCCAGAGGCCTGGAGAGATACTGGGGAGAGATGGTACAAAGCTGCAACTTATTAATAGAGGAACTGGTTGGGAAAGCAAAGCCCACAGTTCATTATCAGGGAGGGAGCATGAAGCAGGAGATTGCTTCAATCTTCCTGCTTCTTTAATGAACATGAAGCACACAAAAATTAACACCTACTCAGTGAAAGATGTATTTTTGCATGTGTGACAATAACAGTTGAATAGTCTCAACTCCTCATTCTCTGCCTCTTCTTCCTCTGCAGATATTGTAGCAAAAAAAATAAAAAATAAAAACAAACAAACAAACAAAAAAAAAATAGTTTTCCAGTCAGGTCTAGTCAGGGAACTGATTCACCAAGCTGCCACACATAGCTGTGCTAGAACAGAGGGGACTATTTAAGCCAGTTTAGACAGCACTACTGTCAAACATAACCATAGTCTGTAGCGTGGTTACAAGAAACAAGATACAAACTAGAAGACTTTGTGTCTTTGGAATAGGCTATTCTACCCACTTCCCTTCCCCCAACAGATGTGATCCCATCGAGTGTTTCAGATGAGCTCTCCTGATCATCTCATTCCCAGCTAGGATGACTCAGGTTACTACACATCACCAGAAGATTAGCTGGTTTTGCAGACTTCTGTCAGTTTAGTAAAAATAAGCACTAACATCCCTCTTAGCCAGAGGCAGACCCTAAATTGGCTCAGCCCATCCCATCCAACCCTGCCCTCAGAAAATCCCAAAAGCTTTGTATTTCTCAGAGTTATAAATACCCATCCCAGTAACCTTTGAGAACCAAAGCCTCATCCTCTTAAGACTGAAAACATATATACATAGAAGGGTGAGGAAGAGGATTGGAAAATCTCCTGTAAAATACTGCAGTAATGTTTGCTCTGTCCCAACCTGTAAGACAGAGCTAATTTTCTTTAACCCTATTAAATGCCTGTTTTTCCTCAAACCTTGCCTCAACTGACTTCTAGGAAGTGTTCTTATTGTGGTTTTACAATAGCAATGAAAGAACACAAGTTCTCAGACAAAAAACAAACAAGCAAACAAAAACCAAAAACAAACAAATCCCAAAACCCCCATGAAGACACATGACAGTACTTGCCTGGATGTACGACAGCCTAAGATGGCAGAATGTTGAGTCATGAAAGTACCACGCAGTAAGGATTTAGACAACTGAGCAAGGAAATTGGGATTTTTTACCACCCATTCTCAATTAAAGTGCAGTTACTGGACTTCTATACATAACGGTATTTGGACTACGATCAACATACTGCACAAACTGTCAAGAAACGGCTTAAAATTTTGGAAGAGTCCTTCAGGTACTCTTTTAAAATGGTGCTGTACCACAAAACTGTAAATCTGTAATATATACATCCCAACATAAATGCTAAAAAGATTTTATCTAGGTGGATTTTTACTATTTTCTACATGCATGGAATGGATTACTGTAATTAATTTTGGAAGTCCTATTAGCATAGATGAATTCTGAACGTCATTATTTCTTAGTTAAAAAGTCCAAACACTATACTTCCTGCAGGGCAAACATATCCCAAGAAGGAAACCTCCCACCTTGCAATGCTTGTTTTTACCTCACACAAATTAAAACACATTTTTGTTGAAATGTGAAACAAACCAAATGATTAGGCCTAGTCTGAAATTTCATGTCACAGGCATCAGAAGAAGATCTCAACATGGTATAGTTTAAATTGACTATCAAGATTTTTTTTGAGTATGCTTTTGATTGGTTGACATCGTCCCTGAAAGGATAGAAGTTATTTTCCATTTGCAATCAGGGAAACAAGGGCAAATCCAGAGTGATCTGTAGTGAATTCAAAGAGGTATTTGGAACAGATCTAGACTCATCCCCACAGTTCAACTTCTACTGTTCTTCAGACACATACCATCCTTCCATGCACATTTAAAGTAAAACTAAATATCAAACTGTAAATTTTACTCCTTATAACTAAGGATTTTTATTTTTAAATGACAGTTGCCTCAATTTTTCCCTGGCGTAACTTTGTCATAAAAGGGTAATTCTCCTTCCCTCTACTCATACTGCCAACAAGCAGAAAGGTTGGAGCATAGAACAGATCTTCTTGAACAAGCCTTCAGCTACTATACTGTAAAACTGCTGTACAATGGATTTATATTAATTAAAAATGCCACAAGCTGCAGCTACGTTGCAAGCAGGTTGAGATAAGGCAAACAGCACCACTCACACGTTTGCTGGGGACAAGGCTGGGGGTGTATCTAAAACAAATACCAGTATAGAACAGCCCTACATTTAAACTTTAACTTGCTTTTTATTCTTATTTTTCATCAACATCACAGCTATAATAAGCTTTCTCATTTTGGAACAAAGAAATACAATCTGACCTTTGAACTAGAACTACGTTAAACACTTGGAGACTCGAGCCTACTTCCAAAACAAGATAACACAGCTAACTGTTTGGAAGCAGCAGCTAATTCGTATCACACACAGGCTGGAGCTATACAGGAGCCATAATCAAGATAAGAAAAGTAATAAAGATTTCAGAATTATTCAACTGCTATACACCTTCTCTTGATTATTATTAGCTTCTAACACTTCCTGATATATCATATTTCTTCCTCAAAATCCACACTTTAATCCTACGTATCCAAGGTCACAGAAGACCACCACTATACAACAAACTAAACAGGAAAAGATCAGGTACTTAGGTTGCAGTATTTCATCAGCAACAATAACTTAAAAAAAAAAAAAGGAAATTACTTCAGCTTATTTTGACAGCATATGACTAAAATCAACAGCTAAGCAGCATTTCAATGAAACACTGGCAGAGCTCAAGATGATTGGAAATCTTTTAAGAATGTTACACGTTTTCCCTTGAAATTGTCATTTTACTCCCAAAACTAGGATCACTGGTGAAGAGTAGTGAACCATTCCCTCCCTGCCCCCACACCCTCAATACAGACCATAATTCAGTCAGGGAGTCTCCAAGAGTACAGCTAATATTTAACAAAGGGCCAAGCATCACCAGCTAGAAGAAATGCATGCGATCACCTCACACTACTACTCCAGTGACCATGCAGCATTGCCATGCTATTACTGCCTGTATAAAAGGTGTCAGGACAGTTTCAGGGATCTGTGGGTTATTTCCTTCCTCAAACTCCCCATTCCTTAGCAGATCCAATCTCATCAACCATTTCAAATTCAGCAAGTGTCTGAACAGAAGATGATTAGCGGCTGGGAGAGGGAAAAAAAAATTAAAATCACCACATGCCTTTGTCTCTAGGTATCTGCTTTCGACCACTGAAAAAGATGTTAACACTCAAGACTGGTACAGAGAACACATGTCAGCATCAAATAGTTACCATCCGACACACTGTGTCTCTATGAAGCCCTACCAGGGCATCAAGATCCAGGTGCCAGTCCCAGCTATCCCTGCTCTGTGGTTCCACAGTCCCATTACAACTCACTGCTAAGAGAGCTTAGACACCCCTTCTCCACACTTCCTTCCACCTCCAGGCCATGGCATGCTGCTCCCTTCATCACTGATCAAGAGAACTGCTCACAGACCTAAGCTCCACCAGCCTCACCACCTCCCCTCCTCTCACAAAACAGGGATGAAATGCATGACAGTGAAGGAAGGTTTCAGCCAGATCAGTTCCCTGAACTATCTCCCACAAAAAGCCACACTGGGACAACCAAAGATGCAACTCTGTGACAGTTCAAGCTGATCTCTATCTCTGCTGCTGTGTTCTCACTCTTTTCCTTTCCATCAGCTTTGCATTCTCACATTTCCTTGTGCTAGCGCTGGTATTTGGTTGACCTGACAGCCAGCCAGTTCAGGGAGCTATACCAGCAGAAAATTATTCTACTCCCTCCAAAAGATGTTTTCTGCTAGGACAGCTCCCCTGAATTGGCTCCTTGTGGGCAGATGGTCCGTCAGGCCCTCTGCGTTTTTGCTCCCATAAGAGCACAAGCTTAGTTTGACAAATTGCCATGAACCCACAGTCCAAAGGAGCAGCCAAGTGCAGAAGTAAGAAACCAGAGGGGAAAGTGAATTACTTAAGCCATTTTTCTTGCTAAATGCACTAGTTCAAACCACAGGTATATTTTCTTCTGAATGCCGCATGGTGTGGTATTAGAATGACTTTTCAGGGAATGATGTTAACACAGAAAATCCCACACACCTCATTTACTTTCGGAACTAAATATGAATGAATATTTCTGAAGTAACATGAAAGATTTTCCCATACTGATACATAAATAGTGGAAAGCAGAGTGTTTATTACAGGAAAAAATTCTCACAGAGTTCTACAAACGGCCAAGGTGAACAGAACGTTACATCATTTAGCATTCCAAATCTCAAGGAATATTGTCAAAATTCACTTAAAAAGATGACAAGTATATTTAGAGCAAGGGGTTAAGATCACAACATAATTTCAGCTGGAGATCCTGGGCTAGTGCAATAAACCTTTTATAATTTTATAAAAATAGGAAAACAAAAAAGGTAACAATTAACACATTTACATTTACATGACCCAACAATTTATGCAAGATTCATACTAGGAACAGGGCAGGTCCTGAGACCTCGTAAAATTGATCAATTTGAAGCCGAAACTATTTACAACATAGTGCCATCAAGATAAAAGTCACAGAGCACTGTTACACTTTGGACTTTATTTTTTTAAATGGTTTTGTACTTTACCTCCAAAAAACCCCAGTCAATTCTGTGCTTAATAGTGTTCACAGTACCTTTTGTTAAACACACACAGAGGGACTTTCAGAGAGGAAAATCTTTTGGAGGAAGAAAACGTATCAAATTTAGGTATGAGGAAGAGATATGGAGGGGACAAGGGGAGAAAGCAACTTCTCCAGAAGCTGGCAATTTAAATGGCTTTAGGGAAATGGAACAGGGTGTGTATTAAGGGGAGTGGAGGTGGGGTGTTTGTTTTAAGTTTTAGCACTTAGGGTTGCTAAGAACTTCAATAATGTAGTGTTTCCCTTGAGTGTGTAGATGACATAAACTTCTCTAGCTACCCAGAATTTTCCCAAAGAGCAGCACAATGAATAGAGACAACTTTTGCATTTCGCCCCAACACAAGATCTTCAACAGCAGCTTTGAAACGGTCCTTTTTGGTTTTTGTTTTTTTCTTTCTTTTTTTTCCCCCTCCATATTTACTCCTCACAGCTATCTAGTTAAACTCTGAGCAGTAGGACAGCTCCATTGGAGGATTCAAGGACCCAACGCTAGAGCAGCAGGGACTGAGAGGAAGACAAGATGACATGCTGCAAATAGGGAGTTTAAAAAGGACTAGAACAGCTGAACCCCAGCAGCTTGAGGTAACTGGAACTGAGAAAAGGAGATAGAAGTAAAATAAATCTGGTTCAAGCAGAGGTGGAATAAAATGTAGCAGAGATAGAATCAAAATAAAATCCCACAAACTGAATCTAGAAATAGCAATTACTCGTTGGAAAGAAAACCCAACACTTTCATGTAGTGTGAGTTTCTCAGTAACATATTGCCCTTCAATTGCTTTATGCATAAAACAAATTAATTGGTTGAATTAATCTGAAGTTAACAAGCATCTAGAGCACACTTTTATATTACAGAAAATTATAAACATTTAGATGAAGCCAAAAATATACACAGCAGCAGTTACACATCCTGGTGTAACCAAAAATGGTGTTTCAAATCCCTGATAATGAACTGGGATGCTGACCTAACTGACAATAAGAGGTTTAACTCTGCACACAAGGAACTAAAGTGAATCTGTGACTGTTATTACAGATTACCTATGCTGAGCAGTCACTGGCAGATTATGGCCATATTTGCATATTTAAAAATAAAACAAGGATTTGTGCTCAATTAGAAACTGGAGGCCAAACAAGATGAAACACACCAATGTTTTAGGCAGGGATTTTTAAGATTACTTTGCAAGTTCACAGTCTACTGTTCTCAAACCTTTTTTCTTTGGAGACACACACTGAATTACTGGCCTAGAGCTGACATTTATGTGAATGTTGGGACGCATAGAAAAGGTCTCAATTTCTTACCAGGGAAAGAGAAAAGGGCAAAATCTGTATTTCGAACGGAAAAAGTTACTCGAGATGAAAGGGACTTCTTTTTCAAAACCCCAAACATTCGATTGCAAGGAGCCTACCCAACAAGAAACGCGCAAAGGAGAGGAGGAGGGGGAAAAAAAAAGGAGGTGGGGGGGAGAACAGAAAAGCAATCACACATCCTTTTAACCCCGCGGCCCCGCTCCGGATTCACGGCGTCAATCCGGCACCGCGATCCACAACTTTCCGCCTCCCCCGCCGCTCCTCCCGCCGGCTC
>QWTY01015426.1:4428-22121 GCA_008033365.1 Pseudorectes ferrugineus | reverse complement strand
CCCCCCCCCCCCCCCCGGTTTATAATCTATAGCAGGTAAATGGATAACTTTTGAACGTATGCAATAAAACTTACTCTTAGGCTGAAACACTGTATTTCAGGTTCAAGCTGAATCAAATTTTTACAGGCAACCTGTTGACCTCTAGGCCAAAAGTAGATAGGGTTGTAATGGAAATGCTGATGAGCCTTAATAAAGCAACTCTTCCAAATGTCAGAGTTTCATCTAGTACATGTACTGCACTATATTACACCTCTTACATGTACTGTAAGTGACACATGAACAAATCAAAATAACGTCAAATACAACAAATGTATGTCACATTGGTGCAGACATATGAAAAAGGTGGTGAATGTGAGAAAATCTTCTACGGTAAAATAAGAATACCATTTTGTAAGACCTCCTTCTTGCAGTACAATTAATTACTGAGTTCATTAATTAATGAACATATTAGCAAAAGAACACCATTACTGACCAGTGTAGTCCTGATATATTACCAAGTCAATAAACTATTGAACATGAAACAGGACCTTCCAGGAGATTTTTTTTCTCATAACCCACAAACACATATATTATTCTTGCACGGTCAGCACTTCTTTGGTACCCTTATATTTCATATTACTAATTCTTTTAATCACGCATCCATAGAGCAGTGTTTTATAACCTGGCTAATGAGTAATTGGACAGGTGACATTGGGACTGAGGCCCTGAAGTGTCAGGCATAATAGAGCAGGATTTTTTTTCCCCCACTATGTTTTTGAGAGTAAAAGGTTGTAAAAGAGCAGATAAGATAAGAGGAATAAAGGACTCTTGTAACAGAAATTTGTCAGAGAAATATAGATATTAAATGTATCCATGAACTATAAATGTCTTTACATTTCTATCTGATGCAGATAAATAAGTAAAGGGATCAACCATTTAAAATAATTCTGAGGCTTTTTCATTGTCAGCAGCCAAGGAGCTTAGCCAGGCCAAGCTAATGCTGAATGTAATTTTTTTAAAGTCACTACAGTTAAGATAATTATTTTTGGTATGGAAAGTATGTGTGAGTGTGTGTATTAATTCTTCGGAAAAGGCAAGAGTCTTCATAATTCTTCAGTATCTCTGTGGCAATGCGTACCAAGCACCCTTCCCCCACCTTAGCCCCCAAGTAATCATTGATTGCATCTAAATCTATAGAGATATCTTTTCCTGGCAGCTCTGGTAGTTACAGTAGATTGTTAATCTGTGAATGATCAGAATAAGCCTCTCTGTCTCAGAAATCTCCATGCAAATTACATCTAAATGCATGCCATAAATTTATTAGTAGCAGTTTGAAGTGCACAGGTCATCTTCTACACTATTTAAAAACATATGTCTGTTACATTAGAAAGCATCTCATTCAATTTATATTCACTTTTCTGTGGATGTAGCTAGCCCTTGTCAAAGTAAACCTGTGTAATTTTTGAAATAATTTTAAAAAGGAAGATGTGAAAGTGTATTATTAAGGAAGGTGTATTATTAAGCAAATTTGAGATCTCTGCATGGGACTGGAGTTTTAGCATTGCTACTTTGAAACAGAGAAATACATGTTTAACAGATGAGGAGTGTTAAGAGGTAAAAGGCTATGCCTGGCTATTGGAGAAAGTGATTGATGTAAAGGCAAGCTACAGGATGTTTTATGAACCAGACCTATTTTTGTACCTCGATCATTTTATTCTGTTTTGGGAACACATCAAATCCATGACTTCTTTCTGCAGTAGAGTTATGTCTTAGGTGAACCCCAAAAAGGAAATTCAAAAATAACCTTTGGATTCCATGGGGGAAGGGGAAATATATCTGTAGTTTTCCTTTCCATACGTTTTTGTTTCCTACTTTTACTCTTGATTTGAAACTGGTATGCTCCAATGGTAAGACATCACTAGTAACTTCTTTTCTTCATGAAGTTGATGTAAACTCCACAGCATCCTCATCCAACCACCTTTTTTTTTTTTCCCCAAAGAAAATAGAGGAAATCATTTAAAGATTTTAGGAATGTATTCATCTCCATGGGAGATACTGACATATGTTGTTGAAAGAAAATTAATTTCTACTTTAAAAAGGAGCAAGGCTTTGAATGTTGGGAGGCTGGGTTTTGCTGTACAGTTCATACCATTCTAGCCATCACAACAAATTTGTACAAGCAGGAAGAAATACATTAACATGTGTTTTCTGTTTCTTTTTCCAGGCCATCCGCTGTACACTGGTAAATTGCACATGTGAATGTTTTCAGCCAGGGAAGATTAACCTGAGAACCTGTGATCAGTGTAAACATGGCTGGGTGGCACATGGTAAGAAATACCTGTTCTGGGCTTGTTTTTCAATTCTGTCCTTCTTTACCGGTATCTTTAAATGATAAGAACTGGACTGATACAGACAATAGTGGTACCTATTTGTCTACACATGCATGTGTGCACAATCTGGGTTTGTGCATGTGTATGCATGCACATGCTTTTTTTACAGCAATTTGTAGGATGAAAAAATAAGAGTCTGTTATTCTGGTGATAGCTTCAAGTGCCACTGGAGTTCAACAGCTTGTGTACAGCTCAAAAGACTATTCTACTCTCCAGAAAATGAGGTAGTTCTAGTAGGGCTTAACAGAAGGGCAAAAAGTTTGCAGTATGGTTGCACAGCAGAGTTTGTATTGCAAAAAAGCATCAGCCAATAAGTCATGGGGCCAAATGGAAATTCAAATTTGCCAATGTCAAACTTTCAGATCTCACATGTTGGGATAAGATGTGTGCAGAAGAAATTGCTACTGGAGTTTTCTTCTCATACTCTAGGCTATTGGCACCTAAGCAAGGACAATCCTCATTCCCCACTTCTGCCAGACATTCAGGGGCTTATATTCTGTGAATTTTATTTTATTTTGATGAGACCTTGGGTGAAAGGTTAGTACTTTCCTCCTAAGATACACTTGATCTGTATTTATTTAGTTCATGTCTGTGTGGTTTTGTGCTTGAGCGTGCTGACATATGGCAAGTGTGAATGCTCAAAAAATTCAACAGAGATTGACAGAGAAGTTTTTAAAGCATTCACATATATGGAAAGGAAAGCAGGTATGCAGGTACCATGCAGTCCTCTGTCACTGCTTAACAATGCCTCCAGACTGCCTAGAATTGCCCTAACACCATCTGGTAGCTGGTTGCAGGTTTATTATATACTAGATTATCAAGGGACATAGTTTATCTTTGTTACTCTTATTTCCCAGAAAATTACCTTCAGTCACAGAATAACCAGATTCACATTTCTTGGAAGAATCACTAAACCTCACAAAATTTGTATAGTTCAGGCATTCTTCAGGTTTTGTGTAGAATCAGCATCTGAGGTTTTGCTGATCCGAAGATAGGGAAGCACTGTCTAGCTATTTTCCAGGTTGTCCTCCTGATGAGTAATAGAAACTGAGATTCTAGCACTTAGATTCTGGCACATGGACATCCTGAATTTTCTTTTTAATGAGTACATTTTGGAAGAGTATAATCAGATTTTTTCTCCCTGTGAAGTGATTCTTCTCTGTGAAGTGATTGAATTCAAAAGCAGGTTATATGACAGTGATCTGAGATTACCACAGTGTATATAATAGAAGTGTCCCTGTTCTACAAATTTAGGAAGTTGAAAGGTGAATGTGATGATTAGGGGTACACCACCTGCTCCCATACCTGAGTGCTTAACATTCCAAATAGAAAACTTAATACACCTATATATTATTAGGAAGTGTTTGTTTTGCTATTCTGCCAAGTGAATAATGCTCTGATTTTTTTTTTTTTTTTTTTTTAGTGCACTTTGTGTACGTTCATCTGGAGTATTTACATTTTATGGCAGAGTGAAACAAGCCAGATATATGTTTTGCATGGCCTTATAAATTACTTTCTGGAGACTATGATATATCTGCTTCAATTATTGATATTAGCTGTTTTTGAGGATTTTGAGGCAGCATTCAGGAGAGAAATCAATTCTCTGCACTGTAGCACTTGGATTTCAAAATTACTAAAATCAGGTTGCAGTTCAGAAGTCCTTTGCTTTAAAACCGTTAGCACAGTACTTTCAGAAGTTGTTTCATGAATGCAAATAGTATTTCCTGCTGCTTTAATTAAAGGGTTTCTTTATGATTTTTATTAATGAATTTCAACTCAGCTCCGTGACACATGATGTAGTGCTTTACTGAATGTAATTATCAAAGAATAGGTGTTTCCAACAGGAAATACTGTGCTTATTCAGTTCTGATAATCTGGAATCATAATTAACAGAATAGATTAAAAAATAGCTTAGAATTGCAGTCTTTTCATGCTGTACTTGACTAATCTGTGTGGAGTTAATTCATTTTAATAGCTGCCATTTAAAATGTTGGAATTCTTGGATTGAGGAGGAAAGGGCATACAGCCACCACTGTATTATTGCACTTAGCAACTGCTGGCCTGTTTTCTTTTCTCTTGCTTCCATTGTCTTTCTCATGATTTCCCTCGCTCATCTAAAATAAGATGCACACATCTTGAAAGAAAAGGTTTCCTACAAGTTCAGATACACCTGTCTGGAGTTGCCAAAGGCAGGATTGCAATTATATGGACAGATACATTGGAAAGTACTTTTGTGGCCAGATAAATGTTTCTGTTGGCAAAAGTTTGGCTTATCAACCCCTGTACTACAGTGGCAAACCTACCATCAGTGTTTTTAAGGCCAAAGCCAAAAGCTGCACAGAGCATAGCAGCATTATCGAGTACTGCTGTGCATCATGGAGAATGGGTTAGTGCTAGGATGAATCTCTGAATATTTTAAGGGATTTGGATGACTAGACCGTTTTCATTTGTTTTCAGCTGAAGCCTGGCTTTCATATTGTCAGGTTGGGTGGGGATTTATTTTCTAAACTAAAAATTAAATGGTTTAAACTGGATAAGCCATTTCTTAGACTTTAAGCAGTCAAACAGATAAAGTCTGTCTTTACTCCTTTCTTTTTTAGCAGTAAAGATACTTCGTATAGTCCATATGGAAAATAAAATCTCATTAAAATCTTAATAGTCAATTTTTAAAGGAGAATTTATTTTAACCCAGGCAACTGGTATTTTGTGGCTTTTAAATAATATGGTACTTGGATGACTACAAAAAATAAGACTTTCTTGAGTACTTGGTTTGCTCTCCTGCTGTTTTTGTTGTATTAAAAGAAGCATACTATGCTGTGAAGATAGTCATGACATTTTACTCTCTTTAGCACAAAAATAACTTAAAATTTTTTGTAAATAATGAAAAAAAAACACTCTACTTGCCATGCACTTCCTCTAGGAAAAGTATCTTAGCCTATGAGGAAAGAAATTAAGCAAGTCTGCAGTAAATGGATGTTGATTTCATTGACTTTGCATTTTGTCTTTTATGCTTGTCATTGATGTCAGAATGACAACTACCATACTGCTAGCAGAAACTCTTATTATACCTCATTCAACAGATCAAAAGACCCAATGTAGTATCAATCAAGTATGGTCTTACCTTCTCTCATAACCGTTTTGCTCCAAAAAAGTGTGCCAAGGTGATATAAGTTATAGTGGACTAAAGCTATTATTTCTGACATTCATTCTACTTATTTTAGTTTCAATATCCCCATAAAAAAACAAAAACAAAAGCAAAAATGAAACAAAAACCCAAACAAACAAACAAACAAACAAACAAAACCCTGAAACAACAACCTCCACTAGAAAATGGAGAATGTCATAAAGTCAGATGCGTAACATGACTGTGACTACTTCATTTAGAATGGTTGAGTTTTCTGAATTTCTGCGCGGTAGGTCATGAAATTTTCAGGTAAAAGAAGCATGAAATGAAAACAACAGGAAGGAAGGATAGGTGGAAATAAATAAAAATAAAGAAAAGAAACAGAAGAATGCTGTGGAAATTTTAGAACTCACATCTCTCCCTTACCCTGAAGTTTCTGAAAGGATTTGATCTAGGAAGAAGGTTTGGAATTTAAATGTGAGCTGCATGGGAATGAGATGGGAATGAGTGCTGTGTTGAAATAAAATTCATCTGAGCTCCTGTATTTGTCTCAGTCCAAAGATGTTAAGAAATGAAAGAAATCCAGGTTTGCAAAGTCAAAGATAATCCCTAACAAAATAAAACAAAATGTCACTGATGTCACTGATCTTAGAGTCTCTCTAAACCTGGCAGAATTGCCATGTTGTTCTTTACTTAAAAATGGAGATTTTTAAGCAGAGAGTAAATTTTAAAAAAGAAAAAAAAAAAAAAACAACCAAACAAGAGAGAAATGTAATTATAGTTGACTAGTAAAATAATTGGGTTATTTCTGTATTGTGTGATAGGATATAAAAAATTATTACAGTTTATCATATCAAACATGGTTGTTTCCTTCTATTCAATTTATTTAATTATTTGAAATGCTTTAAAATTACTTGAGAAAATAATTTTTCTTTTATAAGTTATTTATAGATTTTCAGCAAAGTAATTCTCTGCAACTCATTGATAATGAAAGCTAGCTTTTCACAACTTTTAAAGTAAAACTATTGTAGATGTAGTCTGGCTTTTCTTGTCTTTCACTGACAAGATCATTTTAATCCATCTGTTATAACTTTCTTTTGACCCTGAAGGTGGAGGCATATTTTTCATTACTCAGTTGCTTCCAGGAACCTTACAAGATTAACCTTCATTACTGGTAAACACTTCTTTAAGTGCCCCCCTTCTTCCTATGCCATTCCTTTATACTTCCCTTCAGCAGGATTTCCCAAAGCAGCCAATGCAGGACAGAGAAAATGCACTCTGTTATCTTGTGGGCACTCTGACCCAGTATCTGGTTTTAAAGCCTGCCACATTGGTAGGAGTGATGTGATGTAGTGTTTGCTTTGGGTTACTCCGATATCACCCTTAGTGCAAGTCAAGCTGAAGTGAAACCAAATACAGATATTAGGGCATCCAAGACAAATAATATTGTTTCAAAGGTTTATGAGACAGAAGTGACAGGAAAGACATAAAGCTTAGATGCCCCAAGAACAAATAAGAAGCCTTCATTTTTCATCCTTGTATTTAGCTGATACTTACATAACCATATGGTCAAGAGTTTAATCCTCATGCAAATTTGATGCCCTCAGGTGTCAAGCAATGTTTTCCTGAGGGGTAAACCACAGGCTCTACCTTACATGTGTTCACACTTGTACCTCCTTGGATTTCACTGGGAATCTGTTCAGTTTTAAATACTTTTTTCTCTTATTCCCTGCCACCCCCAGGACATCTTGACTCAGTCGGGAAGAAGCTAGACCTTTCCGCTTCTCCCCAACTTTATTAGCTTACTCTCCTGGGTTTGAATAAGCCAATGTCCTTTGGACATGGTCAGGTGAGATTATAGCTGACCAGACATTAAGCATTCAGCTAAGGACTGATCGAGTGTCTGGTAAGTCCTAAACAGGCTGTGACCCATTCTGAAGCACAGTGCCTGTTTCTGCTGGGTTGGCCTATATTCACAATTAAAAGTGAAATATTTTCTTATTATGAACATTTTATTTTCTGAAAAACTTTTAAATTAGTAATCACACTTTATGCTTTCCCAGAATTGTCATAAATATCACCAGATACTAATTGGCAACTCTGAAATACACTCTTTAAAATTATGATTCCCCTTGATTAGCTATAAAATGCCCATACACTAAAAGTATTTCAAAAGTGCAAGGTATTGTTATTTGGGTGCCCATCATTATTGAAGTTACATTTTACAGAGAAGGCCTAATCTCATTTAGTACACCCAATGCCATGGGATAAATTTCTAGGAGATGTCTTGGGCAGTGATGTCTTACCCTTTTTTCTTAAGGAGAGAATCCAGAAGGAAACAAATAGACTTGGTGTGCAAGATGGAACAAAGGCTATACAAACAATGACTTTAAATTAGCAGCTTTTCTTTCCAGTCACAGTAAAGGCTGCCTTTCAGAAAGGTAGTCAGTGAAATCCATGGTCTTGAGCCCTTTAAGTGGTGATAACAAGTTCACTACATGGCATAGCTTCAGATGGGAGCAAAAGAGTGTCTGGTGATCGCTGCTTGATTACCAAATGAGCAGGATAAATTCTGTGAAACTTGGGAGTTCAAATCACCAACAGATTAGTGGGGAACTTCTGCAACATGCATCCACTCCAGGATGTTTAGGTGACAGTACCTGCTTACTTGTCTCTTTTAACACCTGTGCTGCTGCACATGAATTGCTGTGATGTGCTAACCACTTTATCATTTTATTACAGTTTATTACATCATAAATTTTTATATCTTCTTAACGATCCTACAAGAAGCTTAATTGTTTATAGGAACATCCTAATTAACTAGAGTTCACTAGGTTAAGCAGAACACAAATTGAAACAGCTCTAAATGAAACAAACCCTACTACTTCATTCCATATAGCTTCATAAGGTTAAAATGGGATTTGACTGCAAGAATAAAAAATTCATACTGCTTTCAGATGTTTAAATGATAATACCGTGGGTAACTTTACCTCAGCTTTCTGTTTTGCAAATGTGAAACTGAACAGAAAAGCTTTTTTTACCTTCTAGGAGGAATTTCATTTTTAGCTATAGCATTATGAGGACACTTGCCCCAGATTAATTTAGCAGACAATAGTATTACTCAATTATCCCGTTTCCATCTGGATTTTAGAAAGAGAAAAGATGATACAGGAAATGTATAACATGAGTCTCAGAGACTTTTCTAATTGTATTCTAACTGATTACAGTCAATTTTTCCAAAGTATTTTTAACAGGAGCTTTGTGACACGATCAGAGTATGTGGATTGGGATGGGTAAGACTGATGTGTATGAATGGTAGAGCTAGTTTTATGAACCAGTCTTCCTGGGGTCTGAACACCTTCAGCTGTCAGCAACCTTAGGACAGCAGGTTTTCCTGGAAAAACTGAGGTGGTTTAGCACATGTGGAAGAGCATTTCATAGGCTTGAACCATAGTTACACCTTAAATTGAAACACCACCATGGTCTTGGCTTGCCTTTGTGAAATACATCTGTGACACGCTACTCCATTCAAACAAAATTATATTAACAGGTGGGCAGTGCCTATTGCATTTTCATTACAGTTTTCAAGGCTGCACAAAAGATGGAATAGGTTGCCTGAGAAGTGGTGGAATTCCCCCCTCTTTGAATATCAAAGACACATCTTGGCAGAGGCAAAGATAACCAATCTAAGTCCCTGCTTTCATTAGAAGACTGCAACAGACAATCTGTAGAAATCCCTTCCCACTTAGAATTTCTGTAAAACTGTGAATCACAGTTAATGGAATTGAGGTGCATTAGGATTAAGATGGAAATCCTCCAAATCCAGACCACAGTCCAGGACTCCCAAATGTGTTTATGCCTGACTGTGTATAGTATGTCAGCCAAATGGTGTTAGGATGATTAAGATACGTGTTAAACCCCATCTTACCATTATTAAGGGAGAGAATAGTTTTAAGAAGGTGTTAATGGCTACTAGGAAGGGGACATTTAGCTTTGGAGACAAGAGACAGGAAAGTTCGAAGTTGAATGACTAATCAAAGTAATAGAAAGAGATTATTTATTTAGCGTCTTCCATTATAGATTGTAGGTTTCAACAATGACACCATTAATCCATGTGTCAAGGAGCAGCAAAAGTGGACCCGTCCAACCAAAAGTTCTGAGCCAGTAGTCAAAGGCAATGAGAACACTGATCATGCCTGCACCAAGAGCACAGTTCCTTGAGGTCTGACCATGGTAGACTGAATGAGATTCTGGTAACTGTGTCCATTGACAATCTCAGGCATGGCAAGGGAATATAGTCAGGTCAAGAGTCCATCCACAGGCTTCAGTCAGGAACAAAAGAAGTTGAAGCCAAAGATGGATAGAAGACCATCTGTAACACAGGTCTGAGGGTAATCTAGAAGACAGGACTATAGCCAGACACACCTACAATGTAGTTTAGGAGGGAAACGAAGGTCTAGGCCTGAGCTTTAGTAGGGGTTCTGGACCCCTGGACTCAGAATCCAGGCTGGTGGGCACAACTGGTGCACTAAGGACTGTGACACCATGGACTGATCCATAGCTGCTGTCTGTAGCTGAGGAGACTGCTGATACCAACACACACAAAAGCAGCTGTGTGTTGGAATGCTCACATGATTAATCTACATGTGTTTCTCCATCACTAATCATCAGATTAATCAGTTGAAGTCCTCTTTTACATAGGCATCAATGCACACACTGACAGAGAGAACTACAAGGTCCAAAGCGCACAGAAGAGGCTCTGTCTCATCTTCCCTACTCTGATCCCAATAGTCAGGTGTCTTCATTCCTGCAATATGCCTATGCAGGAAGTTTCTAGCCCAGAAATTTTTCTGAGAAATTGGGATGAAGGTCCTTTACAGCATGTTCCTTTGAACACATTTGTTGTGAACAAGAAGGGGGAGAAAAAGCCTACCATTTTATTTTTATTATTAATTTAGATGGCCAATTCTGGATCAAAGACATGCTTTTGAGGTACCCCTACATAAACTTAGATCTCACCTAAATTTCTGGGAGAAACAATTTGGGGCTCTTTTTTTTCCTCCTTTTTTTTTTTTTTTTGCAATCATATTTTCTACTATCAAAGAAAAATGTTTTTCTATAGAAAGAAAACATAAAGGAAGACACCTGTTTGGCTTGCAGGAATTGGCCAGGGAGGCTGTTTTCCTGACAGGCCAAAAACAACTAGCATAGGGCCCCTTTAAAAAAAAAAAAAAAAAAAATCAGGATTCTTTTTTTTTTGCGCCCCCCCTCCGCCACCATTTCATGTGAGCATTGGCAGAAACTCTGACAAGCAGTTCTTCATATTTTATTATGTTCTTGTCTGGCAGAATCTCTGTCAGGCAAAAACCTTGTCAGCGGAAAACCTGTCGTAGGATCAGAGGAGACAAAAACAGGTGTCACAGAGGCAGTCAAAACTGAAGGAAAAAAAAGATTAGGCTAAAGAGAGAAAGGCAGACAATTACATTAATGCCATTGCTTTTATCTTATAGATGTGTGTTATTATCTCGGGGTGCTGAGTGCGCAATTGCCTCAAAGAAAAGTAGACAGGAGACAAGGGGAAACTTGATAGTTATTAACTGAAGAGGCAGTGTGTCAAAGCTGGATGGGGTTCAAAGTTTTGTAAAGGGATAAAAAAATTGCAGACAGCAAGCAACGTCTGTGAACAAACTGTGGTTCTGCTTTCGGCTACATAAACCTAGTAGCATTCTAGATGTTTTAACTTGGAATCAGATCATAGACAGAAAAATTAATGAAAGTTTTCATTCAGTCTTTTTTAATAACATTTATTTTGTGTACATGCAACTGAAGTGCTGGGGGGTTTTTTCTTAGAGCATGAGGCATGGTGAGGCATGAAAACATATATCAGTTTAGTTGCAGTGTTGTTTGGGTTTGGAACACCTATTATCAACACATGTTTAATTTTAAAATGCTATTAAGAATCCTTTTACTAAGTGTGAACATCTGTACATGCAAGCTGTAAATTAGCAGATCACATATGTGTCCCTCTGTCAGAGACTCAATGCATTTGGCAAATGGTTTCCATTATTAGTTTTTAAATACAATAAAAGGCATAACAAAAAAATGGTTTTGCCTATGAATCAGAATTTCTCTACTTACTCTCCTTCCATGATCTTTTGTCTTAGTGAGCATTTATCTTCTATATGGAATAAATTGTGAAAGCAATGAAGAGAGAAGTGAAAAAGAAATTACCCAAGGATGCTATGTTGTAGCTGAAATTTGTACTCAGACTGATTCAGGATTTTCACCCACTCATATAAGTATTCATGTCCCCCACTTTCTTGTTCCAGGAGTGAATGGGATAATTTCCTACACCACGAAAATATTTGACTTGTTCAGTAGATACTGACAGTTTTTCTTGTCCTTAGTCACCTTCTAAGCATGATATTTTTGAGGAGCAATTTTTTCTGCCTTCAAAATGCACCACATTACACCATGTTGGAGGTGGTATTAAATCTGCATACTGAGACAGACTAGAGCTTAGACCACCTTTTATGATTGTAGTAACTGGTGCCTCCAGCATTTTAATCATTACTAAGAATTTGTTACTTTTTTTTTCTGTGGTTGATGAAAAAGAAGAAAATCTTGAACTCTGAAAATGTGATGCTGTTCACATTCACCACTAAAATCAAGAGTAAACTACAGTGCTCAACATTGCCATTAATGATACTGTATCTGTTTTACCACACTCAACACACTGTTATTGCAACAGCATTATGGAATCATTTTATGTTGGTATTATATATTCACTCTGTCTTCTAATTTTAGTTTCTTTTGCTGCAAAAAGTGGCCTAGTTATTTAGATTTTAAAATTGTCTGGAAAGCTCTTTGTTATTGTCTAGACAAAGGCTACATATTCTTTTTTTTATCTTCCTGTTCTTGAACAAATCTAGTAATCTAGAAAGAAGATGATGTTTGTAAAATTTTGTATCATCATTTGTATGTGTGTATTCCCCTTTGGCAAGTTGGGAAACTGGCTAGAGAGTATGCCAGAAAATCCAGAGTGGTTATATTGGAGACCCCAAAACTGAAACTGAAATGGAATGAGATCCATAATGCCCTATTGCAACCTATAGACTCTTCTCTGTGGTGTTCTGAGATACACAGCCGGGCAAATCAGCTGAAAGAAAGGGTTTCGCTAGACCTTTTCATCCCTCTCAGGAGAATAAAATATTTATCTAGGATCAGGAAATTAGCAAAAGGTAAGTGTATTTACAATTCCAATTGCTTTAAAACTAGGATATTTAAAATTCTTTTCTATTCAGTAAAGGCAAAATGTCATGCTTTTATTGTAGCTATTCAAAAAATAATATGAGACCTCTAAAGTCCAAAATTCATCGCTGCATATTTGTATTTCTTTTACTTAGCAAAAATGGAATCTGCTCAGAGGCATGGCTTTTAATTTGGTTGACCTTTTTCACTCTACATTGGGAAGGAAGGGGTCTAAGGGCAATGAGTAAATTTGCAGAGCTGAGCCTGTGAACTGGACACAGTACAGATGAAATGAAAAATCTCTTCTTTGCTTTCTGTCTTTTGATAAATTGAAGAAGAAGTTGTGCCTTATTTTAATGTATCCTTTGAACTTAATTTCATTTGAATTACACAGTCTCAAAACTCCAGTAAAATATAAATAAGGTACATTTCCCCTCCTTACTTTACTACATTAAAAAAACCCAAACAAACTACAAATGGAACATAAAAGTTTGTTCATTGATTTATTGCAAAAATGTCCGAAGTTTTTTTTTGCTGAAATCTTGCATAATAAGAATACTGCAGGCTATAATGTGAAGATTGACATTGAAACAATTTCAAAGCTCTTTTGACATTTCAGATTATACTGAGCTGACTCTCTCTAAAATCTGGGGGATTTTATTTACTATTCAAGAAGGTAAAGAGTGAATAAGGCAACATGGGGAGGTTCAGGCTTGATATTAGGAAACACTTCTCTACTGGAAGGGGTGGTCAAACCACAGACTTCCTAAAGAGGTGGTCAATGCCCCAAGATGCTCCCTGTTCCAGAGGCATTTGGACAACCCCCTCAATATGGTTTAACTTGTGATCAGCCCTGGAGTGCTCAGGCAGTTGCATTAGATGGTCATTTTAGGTCCCTTCCAGCTGAAATATTCTAAATTATTATGGTGTATATTTGCTACTTCAGGGTTGGAAAAACAGTGTTGAAAGGTTCCTAATTCCTGAACTAATTATCCAGTAAGTAATTTTTCATTGTTGAAGACAATCTTCTTTAATGTCCTCTATACAATCCTTTTTGGCCCCCCTTTTAAAACAGTTTAAATTTCTGAAACAAGTACTTGAAATTGGGAATTCACCACAGAAACATTACTTGACTGACTGTTGTCAGAGTAAAACACAAGGGTATTTTTAGGCCATTCCATGAAAATGTTGATTGCTCAGCAAGTATGTGATTTTAAGATTTGTTAGATCTCTTGTTGCTGTATCAGAGAACACCTTTTCTCGTATACTGAATTAATGAATATCAGACTGACTATCAGGGCAGTGCTAACAATTAAATTGCACTGTTAAGAAAAGGTACCTTTCTTAGTTTAAGCACATAACTGATCCCGTCATAGTCACAGTTTTGGAAAAGATTGTGCAGGTTACAACTAAAACGTCACAAGCATGTTTGGGTGAACTTTTGATCCCACTGGAACTGTACAAAGTATGAGTAATATCTCATGCTGCACGAGTTAGGGACTTTTAATGTGGGCTTTGTGATATTCAGTCACTGATAACTTGTTAATAACGATACGTCTGTTTACGTCATTTTTCAGGTATGATAGAGCACATTCGTTTGTATAGCATATTTAATCTTGAAGCCTCCTAAGGTCTTATGGAATCATAAACTACTGCAGATACTGTTGAATGTATTCACCAGTCAAACAGGGCATTGTTCATTAGCATACATAAATTAAACCAATAGCTTAGAACAGAAAGTGACGAGGAATGCATTATCCACATGAAATTATGTGGGCAATTCAGGACAGAAGAATATAACTATTTACTCTGAGATTTGACAAGAATCAGAAACTTGTCAAGAAGGCTAAAGCTAACACTTTTCTTTACAGAAAACCAACAACGAGATAGGTCCTTCCTTATATCTTACCTGAAAAAGTATCTGTCTATCAACAGAAAAGGCGTCTTGAATCCACCTAGAACACTGGCATTAGTTCACTAAGGGTACCAGAGGAGAAATGAGAAATACTACAAAAATTCTCTCTGTCAGCTACATCCTTAGTGATCTCTTTTAAAGAAACAGGGAAATTTTTATAAATTACAAATTAGGGTGAGGATTTTCATTCTTCTGACAATTTGAAGGGGTATCAATTGTCAATGTTCAGAAAGAATTTCAGATTCTTACAATACTGTTATTTCCCGTATGAACACAACTGTGTTTCCTTTCTCTTCATTTGCAACCCTTTTATTTTCATGTAGAATGAGGTTTGTCTTTAGCTTGCAAATGTTCTTATGCACCCATGAAATAATGTATGTTTTCTTGTGTTATAAATTCCACATTTTACTGCATATCATGACTTGTACTTGAAAAGGATAAAATTCACTGCTTGTTTATTATGTAATACGCATACTAAGGCCACAAATCAAAATTGGAGATAATGTCATTGTCACTTGGAATGTTATTCCAATATCACGCTAATTAGTATGTGTGTGGGTGGGGGTGTGGGTGTGGGTGTGTTGAGAAACAGATGTCTCTAGATTATGCTGCTAAAAAATGAATATTGCAGTTGAATGGAATAGCACAGGTTAGATTGCATACATTTCTATCAGCTGGTCAAAGAGTGTGCTTAGTTATTTTAAAAGACTTTATTTATTTTTCCCCTCTTCCATTCCACCTCAGTCTTTCCAAGGCTATTATCCTCAGAGTGGTCAGATTACATGAAGTAGGTGTATGTCCACAGAGTTTTGTAATCTCATTGTTAGAGAAATTAAAAGCTATTAGATCTGTAAACCACCCAATAATCCTTAGATAAAGATGTCTTATAGTCATTCTCACTTAGACCACAGCAGAGTAATGATCTTAACATCTTCAGCATGACAAGTCTTCTTTAGATGGAAGAACTTGTTTTTCCTCACTGCAGGCATAGTATTTACTGTTAAGAAGAGAGAAACAAAAACAAATACTAGGATATATTAGAAATACAGTATGATTCAGTCATTAAAAAGCACCAAGTATTCAGAAAACATCTGTTCATGTCTTGGTTCTGGTCTGAATTTGCATAAACTTGGACAAGCCAGTTAACATCTTTGGACCCTATTCTCATTCTGTAAGACTCAAGTTGAAAAGCTTAGGGTGATCCAAATCTGCTCAATAATTTCAATAGTCTAGTAGAAGGTGTTCTTACAGGCCATCTATTAATACTATTTAATTATTTAATAATATTTAATTTTATTATTTAATTATTATATAATTAATCTATTAACACCATTCCTATTCTGAGTAATGCTAGTATTAGAAAAAAACCAACTTTATTTTACTCCTTCTAAATGGTTGCTCAATCCCTCAGGTACACATATCTGCATATCACCACACATATAGCACAACCTGCACAACAACAATATAAATTTTCTTGGCTTTTCTAGCCAAGAACTTTGATGACACATCTATTATCGTAGTAGCATAATAGCCATCTTAGAAAAAGATCATACATAAAAGGGGGGGAAAAAAAGGCAGGACAATATTTAACCTGTTTAAGCTTCAATCAAATCTCATTCGTTAGACCTTGTAAAAAAATTAGTCCCATACCATGAAGCCTACATAGCTGAAGTACTTTGGAAGAAGAGCTTTTGGAAGCAAAAACCCCACTCTTCACATTCTGCAGTATAAATGTCCTGTGGAGAGATGTAGGACTGAAGTCCCTAGGCTTGCCAATTTCTTATCTTGTTTGAATGTTAAATTAATATTTAAAGATATTTATTCAAAGTTGACTTAGCCACTAGAATAGGAAAGATCAGACAAATCGGTTGCAAGAAATGAAGTATGAGGAAACCGGAACTCTTTGACAATGTAGTCCTTGGAGTAAACGTGTTGAATGAAGCCAGCAAGTAAATGATAAGGGCCTTTGCAGTCTGGATGTAAGAAAGCAATTTATCAAGAGTACATGAACTCTCTAGTGACCATAAGACAAGAAGAAACCAAGTACAGGAGAAGTCCCTATACGATTATTTTAAATGCTCAGAAATCTTGTTTTAAAAAGCAGTGAGAAGCTTAGGTGCTGCAACATAGTTCATAAAGTAGAAATAAAATTAAATTTAAACATTGATACTCAGTAAACTGCATGATGTCATATGCAATTCCATCTTTTTTAACTTCACAAAGGGATAAGAATTACCTTCATCCTGCAAACTTTCCTTATCTTTAAATTATTCACATCACAGTGAATAACATGGAATTCATAAAGCCAGGTGAAAAGAACTAGCCAGCTCAAGTAGCAGTGAATTCCTGATCAAATTTTTGGTAAATCTTAGTTTTAACATGTTTAAAAGACTGAAGTTTAGGGAGTATCTGTTTTATTTTTTTCCTCTAGAGATTAAGTATCTAACCTTTAACAGTCCCATTCAGTTCAGCATTGCTTCAGTCTTGGTCATTAGTCATAAATTTCTCTTGAACTATAAGTATTGTAGTGTCTGAGTCTCACCTGAGAACCCTTCTGCCATAGCAATTAAAATTACTTGTGACCTTTGGAAACTAGGGCTGTTTTGGACTGCATCTGTAAAAAAGGATCCCTTAGTGATGACTGGTGTCCATCAGGAGTCCGTACTGGGACCAGTACTGTTAAATATCTTCATCAATTACATAGTAAGGCCATCAGAAAATACACAGATGACACCAAGCTGCGTGGTACAGTTGGCACACTGGAAGGACAGGATGCCATACAGAGGGACCGGGACAAGCTTGAGGAAGTGGACCCATATCGACCTCATGAGGTTCATTCAACAAGGCCAAGTGCAAGGTGCTGCACCTGGGTCAGGGCAACCCCGAGCATGAGTCCACACTGGGAGATGAACTCACTGAGAGCAGCCCTTCAGAGAAGGACCTGGGGAACTTCAGTGGATGAAAAGCTGAACATGACTCAACAATGTGCACCTGCAGCCCAGAAAGCTGACCATATCTTGGGCTGCATCAAAAG
>QWTY01015425.1:12452-23504 GCA_008033365.1 Pseudorectes ferrugineus | reverse complement strand
TGCCCCCTCACTTAGCAACCAGTCCGAGTGCTGCCAGCATTATTCTTGGCTTGCCAAGGAAACTATTTCTGTCCCCTGAATTTCATTTCCTAGCAGAGTTTAATTTATATTTTGGTGCTTTATGGTTGTCATGAAAACCCTCCTTCCCCTGCTAATGACAGGCTGTGCTGCAGTCTCCTGCTCCCACTCTGCAGATCCCAGCTTCCACCTCCATCCCTGGGACTGCACCCACGGCTTGCTGAGGATCACTTGCTTGTCAGCGTATGTGCCAAAAATAACATCTTTCCAGATTGCATCCATTGGGATCTCAAGAGAGGCTTCTCAGGAGAAAGGAGTTTTCCTGCCTCTATGCTGAGGACAAATCCGTGCAGCTGGAGTTCCCTGCAGAGGGAGCAGGCTCGCCATCCCATCACAGCCAGGGATGTGAGTGGAAATCCTGCCTTTCAGATAAGCACATGGCATCCACCACCGAACTTACTCGCAGCCCCTTGCCAGCTCCATCAGGGCAGCTTGCTCTTCACATGGGAATCAAACAGAACTCCTGACTCGGGCTCCAGGTTCCCTTACTCAGCATCACTGGCACGGAGCACACCCGCAGACGTGCCCCAGCACCCAGAACTGGGAAATAACTTCCCCACACTGCTCAGCTTTTCTACAATATTGGTCAAGCAGAGCTGGAAACCAGAGCGTTGGGCCAAGGGACTTGGGGGGGTCAGACCATGCCATTGCTCCTCGCAGGGCGTCCTGCTCCAGCACACGCTGGCTCTCGTGGATACCCATGAGAACGGAGGAAGCTCCCTGAAGGCAGGTAGGTGTTTTACCTCTCCCACCCCAGCACCAGGAACCCTGAGTCAGAGCAGCACTGCAGGGACCTCCCACACCCTGCAGACACGCGCGAGGTTCACCTGTATCCTGCTCTCCAGAGCTTGTGGTGGGCCACTCCCAGGAAAAGACCAGGCCATGCCAGCGGCATCACCGCCGATGCCAAGCGGGTGCCAAAGGGATTTATCCCTTTCCAGCTGCCAAGGAGAAGGAAACACCCCTGTAACATGAGCCCAGCACGTGCCACGCACGAGCACTCGCAGCCAGCAGCACTGGGGGTACACGGGCACGTGGCAGGACCTGCTTTAAACACCAAAGCGACTCCTCCAGAGCCTCCTGAGTAGCTCCTGAGGGCCTCCCGGGCTTCTCTGCCGCTCTGTGGTGCTTTAGGGCCCTTCAGAGCACCACCCACCCCAGCCCTGGGCTTTGCCCCCTCTGCCTCCTCCGGGTAACAAGGAATGCTGGCAAAGCCAGCGCGGAGCAGGGGGGAACTGCAGCCTCTTCCCCTCAAGTGCAGCTTTCCCTACACGGGGTGCAGCCGGGCAGCGCATGCTAATAATTTGTCAAACACTGAACTGGAACTGTGGATAAGAATCATGCTTTTTGTACAGAAAATTGAAAATGAAATAGTGCCTAGAACTGCAGCTATTACACAGCACATTATCTTGGAGGGCTTTGGTGTAATTTAGATAACACACCGTATCTCCGATTTCAGAAATGTCAACATCATTCTAAACGTACATGTGTTTTTCCATCCGTTTTCTGTGAAGACTTAGAACTCCACGAGCCTCTCTCTCTCGTTCTCTCCATTTTCTTTTTAAATTGGCAAATGAGTATTCCATCTTTCAAAATTTCAGGTACATTTTTATATGTGGGAAAAGTGCATGTTCAGACATGCCCCTGAATGGCTCCATTATGGATCTCATCAGCTGTGACACACTTCCTGAAATAAAATCTATGCATTTGGATGAAACAGAAAAAATTAATAGCAGAACAAGGATGAAATGTTTCACTTCCCTCACGGGCCCCTGATATTCATGCAGCACTTCATCCCTAATGCTCTGCACCTTTTCTTCAAACCTCCTCCAAAGAGGAAAACACACAAACCGCAACACAGAAAATTCCGTTCAAGCATACAAATCCCCACTTTTTTGGGGTGGTTGTCTGCAGAGGCTGTGCAGGCTCCATCCCTGGACATATTCCAAAGCCAACCAGGCATGGTCCTGAGCTCCCTGCTCTGAGTGTCCCTGCCTGAGAAGGAGCTGGAGTAGCTGATCTCCAGAGGCACCTGTCAGCACCACCTACTGTGTGGGCTCCCGTTTCACTGTAAGCTCATCGGAAAATCTGTACCATCAACGTGAATTTTATCTGGTTTTTGCCATCTCCAACCTCTGATCAGGTTTCAGGAGTGTCTTACACCCTCTTGCTGGTTGTCACCCAATGGTTTCACACTGTTCCCCTGGGAGGAGGGAAATAAGGGTGGCACAAAATATGATGTGCCTCCTGCAAACGCCAGAAACCCAAAAATGAGGGAAGGAGGATCAGGCAAGGGGGCTTTGCTGCTATGCCTGCTGCACTTCCAGCACGGCCAGGTTTGGCTCTGCTTGCCTTTACCTGAATCAGCAGCTGGACAAAAGGAACGGGGTTGTCCTCCCAGCACATTTATATTCTCATTTAATTCTCTGCAGCCCCTCCTTTCCCAGCCTGGGAGCCGGAGCACACAGCCCAGGCTGTGGGAAAGAACCATGCGCTGTGCAGGAGGGTCGTGGCACCCATTTATCCCGATTAAAATGCCCTGGCAGTGGATAAAGGCGCAGATCCCCACCACCTGGCTGTTTGCAGTGACACCTGAGTGCCCCGAGTACCTGTGACTGTCCACCACGCTCGACAGGGTACGACATGAATAAATAAAGAGGCTTCTAATTAGATTAAGGCTGATCAAAAATACACAATGAATTACCATTCTTCTTTTTCACAAAGCCAAATACTTTGTGAGAAGAATGCCATTGTCATCTAAACCTTCAGTTTAGCCTTCAGCAACTCCCCACATGAAGCCTTGGCACTTCCCACTTCCCAAGTGCCATGGACAGTTCTGGGCACCTTTGCTCACCACTCCTGCACACACACACACATGGAACCAACCCAGGGAATGTTTATAGGGATGCCAGTCTGCAGCTTCAATTTACAAGTTCATTAACAGTGTCCCTGCAAAGATCAGGTTTTTTTAATTGGAGCCCTAATTAGCAATGAATTCTCATTATTTTTCATTGAAATCCCAAAGCAGCTTTGGCACATTCTCTTTGTTCTCTTGAAAACGGGGAAGTGGAGAAGCGTAAGGGAGATAAAGACACAGCTGATGATATACTGGGGGGTGTTTTCTCCTCGAGCCATTCCTCCGCTTTAACACACTTTGCAGCAATTTTCCTTATTATTTATGATTTGAAGAAATATCTATTTCCATAAAGGAACACCAACGCCACTGTGGGGTGCTCCCTACCCTTCCCAGAAGGACGTGTCCCTAGGATAAGCTGCACCCTTAAGGTGATGAGGTTGGCTCTTCGCTCTGTGCTCAGGCAAAACCTCTGTTGATGTCCAGAGGCGCTTTCCAAGTGCGGGGGCACGAATCCAAACCGTGGCCATGAGAAAAGGCCTGAGAAACAGCCAACCACCCCTGACCACAGCGCAGCAGCTCTGACGGGGAGATGTTAATCAGGGGGAGAGGTTTGCCAGAACCTCCATTAGCACCGATGAGGTCAGGGCCTGGATCGGGCAGCTGGCACTGGCACTGTTTCCCGGGAGCAGCAAGGACTGGCTCTGGCTCCGGTGCCGGCTCAGGCAGAGGTGGCTCCGAAGGTGATGGGCTCTCAGAGGCTGCCCGAGCAATCCCCCCAGACTTACTGGGCTGTGCTTGTCACGCCCTCACCCTAATCCCTCCAGAGATGTAAAAGTGAAGTATCGAGCAAGCATAAATCTAATTTTTCCTTGGGCTTGAGCCCTTTTGTGGCCCGAGCGCTTTGGAAGGGCCACAGCAGGAGAAGAATCAGCACCCCTCCTTTTTGCTGCAGCTAATAAGCAAACAATGGAACAAAGGGGTCAATTTTCCCCACAGAAGAACAGCGCAGCACCTGTCGCACCTCTCCCTCCTCCGACCTGCACTGCACTCACTCCCGGCTGGAGCGCCGCGGAGCACAGGGACATCTCCTCCTGGCGGGGGACTGAGGAACACAAGCACGGCCAGAAAAGGGTGCCCTGTGCCCGCCCTGCTGACAAACACAACTCGGCACCGGCAGAATGGGCTCGGGCTGTTGGACCGTGCTGGTGTCTGCTCCAAATCCAGAGGTGTTTTGAGCTCTTGGCAAATTCTGATTGTTTTTTTCCAGAGGGATGGATAATCACCACATTGTTTCCACAGCCCTTCTACAAATTATTCCAATAATAAGGGACCTCCTGTGACATTAAGTACATTTTAATTACAACATTGTCTGTAATGCATATATCTAATTGCAAATAATTATTTTATCATATTTTGTCTGTAGGCCTGTTAGATGCATCAGATATTATCTTCTGACTCAGTGGTACAGGTTAATTAAAATTTCTCTTTTAATATCGTTTCAAAGCTAACCACATAATTTCATCTGAACACCAGCTGTGTTGGTAAAAATTATTTTTTATTACTTTTTGTCATGCTTGTCCGTGGAGGAAAACCCGAGCCATTTCTGCAGGCTGTAATTACTGCACTGCTTTCTGCAGTCGTTCATTTGCAAAGGAAGAAAAGAAGGGAGAATGTGTGGAACATCAGCGGCCAGCGGTTGCTTTGTGTGTTACTGGTTCATTTTGAAGGAGTTTTTGTTCTCCTTCTCAGGTACAAAAAAAAAAGCATTTGAGATCTTCTCTTCAGAAGGAGAATTGAAGATACCGCACAGCCCGGTTTGTCAGAATGAACCACTCTCAGGGTTAAGACAACCAGAGTGGTCATTCTGGGTGTTAACAAAGCCCAGCTCAAGGGCGATCCCAGTCAGCTGCTTCCTTCCTCATTTATTGTTCCTCCGAGTGATAAAGAGCCAGCACAAGACGAGAGAAAAATGAAAATACGAACATAATGTTGAGCCAAAAAAAGAGAGTTTAGGTTAAATAGATGGCCATATAAACCCAAGGAAGCCGAGGAGAGGACAAGAGGAAAACAGACTCTTCCTGCAGGTGGCAGGACCCCTCACCTGTAACTTGCAGGAACAAATGACCCTTATTTCACCCTCTGTGCATCATTTCCTAGGACCAGAAGGTTTCTGTAAGCCTGACTGTCAGCGCCTCAGCGCTGTTTCAGACCCCACACACTGCGCCTGCGTGCTCACAGCCAGCTCCGGGCACGGCAGCGGGACACGGCCGGCAGGGACAGGGTTAACCATGTCCCCAAAGGAGGGGAGGGGGGCTCTGCCTTGCCGGGCCAGAGGTGAACGCTGCCAGGAGGAAATTGCTGCAGCTCCACCGAGATCACGAGTGACCTTTCCTCTTGGAGAGGGGTGAAGTAAACAACACTTATCTTGGATTTAGAGCAGTTGAGACAAGCAGCACTTTATCTCCGTTCTGCGGCACGAGGAGCAGGGAAGCAGAGGGATGATTTTCCTGTTTTTACCGTGTAAGCCATCTCTTAGCCCAGCCTCAAGTTGAGCTGAAGTGTCTCCTCATGGAAAGACCTTGGCCAGAGCAGTAGGTTATGGGCTTGCACAACGTGCCGTAAAGCTCTTCATGCAGTTCAACCTTTCGCAAAGGCGCTCTGAGCTCTCCTTAGTGGGTTGGTATTTTTACTCCATGAAATTTCCACATCCTCCATTCCGTTTCCTTTGGAAGGTATCAGGGGACATGCAATCCCCGTTCTTTCTATTTTGGATTTTTTTCCATCCGTAGACATAAATCCTTCCCTTTCCCTCTCTACACAGTGGGAGATTCTGGCAGAAGGAAATCTGACGGGGTTTTTTGACAGTGGATTTCACCTGTCTATCCTTTTTACTCTAAGAATGACATCTGACTGCCTCATATGCTGCAATGGGTGGAAATTTTCCACCAGGTTATTCCTAAATAAAACTCCACAGGCCAAAGGACAGTGAGAAACCCTTTAGGGTGCCAGATGAGAGGGGCTGGAGTGCCAGATGAGAGGGGCTGGGGGAGACCCTCAGTGAGGGTTAAATGGATGGGGTGACTTTGCTTCCATAAACTCAGCGAAACTCCAAACCTTTGCAGAAGTTGATCCATGGAAAGCAGATCGCAGGACCCGGGCTTAGGGAAAAGCAGGCATTTAGCAGAGATTCAGCACTTGCTGTGAGGTTTGAGTCTGAAGCAGAGCTTTGCAGGAGCAGGGGTCCGTGCCTGCACACCCTACAGGAACGCTGTTAGGAAAATCACCCATCAAACTCAGATCCCCCTGGAAAAGTCTTTCCCACATGCTTAGTCATTTCAGGGCAGGGAGGGCAGAGCCTCGTTTCCCTGCGCAGCACGCTGGCACAGCACCAGAGCTCTGCCAAGCCCTGCAGCTAAGCCAGAAAGCATCAAGTGAGCTGATTCCAATGCAGGAATAGGAAGCTCGGGTGCCTTAATGGATGTGTTGGACCAAGGATATGCAAGAGGACACAAAAACAACTTTCTGAACGCAATTTGAAGCCTTTGGTTTGAAGGACAGAAAGTCAGTACTGGCACTCTGCGCCAAGGAAGGCATTATCTCACCTGTAGGCTGCTCGGGAGGAAAGTCTCCTGTATTTACTTTTCCCCTACCTTTTCTCCTGGGCTCAGGATGAAGTGTTCTATTGACACAAGTCAGCGGAGAAGTTCCGTAATTTAATCTCTGCCATTAAAATTTCAGACTCCATGGGAAAAGCAACCCTGCCTGTTCATCAGGTCCAGTGAAATTCAGGTGGCAGCCGGTGTCACCTTTCCACAAACTCCACGAACTCCGCAGCACCAGGCCGCTTCCAGGACGGCGGGGAAGGAAGGGCACGAGCCGTGCAATTCAGGGATAGCGTGCTGGCCTGTGGTGCAAACGCATATTAATAATTCAGGCCACTCTATTTTGGACGGGGAATGCGCTGCCCCTCACCTGTACTGCTTAAGGCAATGCCCGAAATAGAAACTCCTGCAGGAGCAGCCCAGAGGGCAGTGCCAGCAGCCTGGCAGGGCTGTGCCAGCAGCCTGGCAGGGCAGGCACCGCAGGGACAGCCTTTGCAAGGGCAGCACTTCCCTTTGGTCGGGGGAATCTTGGCTGGGCTGTGACACCCCAGAAATCCCCCCCGGACTGACGGGATGCTGGTCTGCCTCCCGAGGACCTAGGCAGGCAGGCAGGCAGGCAGGCAGGCTCCTGCACAAGGAGGGGTTTCCCTGAGGAATACCAAGTCCCTGCCCGGCGCTGCCATGCCTGTGCTGGTATGGCCACCTCGCCCAGGACACCACACCGTGCCGGGACCTTTAACAGCCCGGTTCTGCCAGAAGTGATTACTGCTTTGTCCCCTTAAGGGACTGCCATATATAGATTTTACCTCAGATCCTGAAAGCTGAGTGACCAAATCTCTTTCAGGAAATTATTCTGCCTTAAGCACCGGCTTTGGGAAATGCATCATCTGATTTTCTGGGAAATTGCAAATGTTATATTGGGAGAAAACACAAGTCACAGGATTTTTCTCCTGCACAGGCTGAAGTCACTGCTGCAGGTTTACTGGCAGCTCTGGCTTGTGCTATCCTACGTCAGCTCCTAAGTGAATAGTTTGAAAAGTTGTATTTGGTGATGTTTGAACTAAAAGGGAGAGCAAGGCACTGTGATTCCAGGCACGGCATCTCTTCTGCCTGGAGCTTTTCGCAGGGAGAATTTCCAGCACACTGCAAACCACCGAGTGCCTAAAGCTATGAAGTTTGGTGCTAAGCACCACAACGCTCCCCTGGTTATCACACAGGTTATCAGACATCAGAGCAGCAGTATCATCACAATTCCTGAATCTGCAATGGTTCCTTTTTCAGCAAAGCAGAACACGACAAAAACATGGAACAAACTGAAACCGCCAGAAGAGACAAACTGGAAGTTGTTCATTTTGTAAATCAATTAAAATAAAAGGGAAGGGAAAAAAAAATAAACAAGAGCAAGCCAAAACTTTAGCCACGTGCTTCCTCAGCCAACTGCACGAATTGATTTGTGGCAATGGAAAGGGAGAGCCAGAACAGCCCAATTCACTCTTCTCAGGATGCTGCTGATGCTCAAATCGCACCGCGTGACCCAAAATTTTGGACAGTTGTTGCAGAACGATAACTGCTCCAGAAGGAGACGGTGTGCCACGGTGTGATGGGAAGGATGTGCAATAGGAATTACCATAAGCCTGAGCCGGGCTCCCAGGCGAGGGACGATGCGACAGCAGTGAATTTTCTGTGGCTGACTCCAAGGCGCTCAGCCTTTCTGTGTAAGAAACGGGATTAATCAGTTTTTCCATTGTCAGTGCTGTGCATCATCACTGTCCATCTCCCTGACCCCAGCAAGTGACTCCCTACTTCTTAGCACAGGGCTCAGTGGCACAGCCAGCCTTTGCTGTGCCCCTTCCAGGACCCAGCTGTGCTGCAGAGGGGGAAGCTGTGCCTCGCTCACCAGCAGGGCCTGCGGGAGCGCTGCCTGCAGCCCCCTCCTCCACAGCCCCCGACGCCTGCTTCTTTATTTATCTATTTATTTATCCACCTAGAGCCTTTCCCTGCTCCCGCGTGCACATGGCCTTCCCAGGGGTGGAGGAGCTGGGACCGTCCCGTCCCCAATGGGACACATTTAGGGCTTGTTGACCTGTTGCTCTGGTGACCTCAGGCCCCTGCAGCAGAAACGATCCCTGAGAGGGCTCAGAGGAAGTGAGATGTGGCAGTGATGTGTTTTCTGTTTCTAACAATAGTAATCCTTGTGACATTTTATTTTCTGCGCCGATTCATGGCTGAACAAATAATTTCCGTGTGATGTGTAAATTGGTTTTTAAGTAATTTTGTTAAAACCTAAGGAGTATATATGAAAGTCATTTCCCTGAAACACGTTGTTTTCTTTCTCAGGACCACAGCCTGCTTTGAAACTTACTAGAGTTTACTGTTGTACCCAGGGATTTTACTGAGAGGATCTGGGGGCCTTGAACTGAAACCCTGCTGGCTGCTGGTTCAGGGATGGGTCGTGCTTTTGTTGTGTAACTGTGAGCCTGCTCTGTCTTTTACCTTCGCTGCGTGTAAAGACAGCACATGTTATTTATATACGTACAGTGCAAGTGGTTATTCAACACCTGAATGTTTTCCCATGGAGACTTGCACGGAATATCGGGGAGGATTTTTGCCCTGCGAGGGTGGGGAGGCCCTGGCACAAGGTGCCCAGAGAAGCTGTGGCTGCCCCTGGATCCCTGGCAGCGTTCCAGGCCAGGTTGGACGGGGCTCGGAGCAACCTGGGATAGTGGGAGGTGTCCCTGCCCATGGAAGGGGTGGGGCTGGATGGGCCGTGAGGTCCGTCCGACCCAAATCTGCGGTTCTGTGATTCCACGGTAAAGCAAGAGCCAGCTCCCCACGGCGCCTCCATCCCAGCTGCCCCGCCCCGGGCATTCCCGCGGCTCTCCCGGGACTCTCCGGTGCGCCTCGCGGGGGTCCCTGCAGCCGCACGGGGCCGGGGTGTCCCCCGCGCCCCCGGGCACCGCCACCGCGGGGTCCCGCCGTCCCCGCGCGGTGCGGCCGCGGTGCCGGGGTGGACCGGCCCGGGGCTGGCGCTGACGGGACCGGGGGGTCCCGGGAGGTTCGGGGGCTCCCGGGGGTCCCGGGGCGCGGGCTCCCGGCTGCCGCGGTGACGTCAGCGCCACGCCGCGGTGACGTCAGAGCGCGGGGCGGGCGGTGCCGCAGCTCCCGGCGCGCCTCGCGCAGCGGCGGCGCAGAGCGGGGGGCGGGAGCGGCGCGCGCGGAGCGCTCCCGGCGCGGCTCCGTCCCCGCATCCCTGCCCGCCGCTCCGCTCCGCTCCCCTCCGCCGGGATGTTCTCCAGGAAGAGCCACGCCGATGTCAGGAAATCCACGCAGAAGGCGCTGGACCCCAAGCGGGACGTGCTGACCCGCCTGAAGCACCTCCGCGCGCTGCTGGGTGAGCGGGGGGCCGCGAGGGGTGGGCGTGGGGGGACCCGGCCCCGGGGCCCTCAGCCCCCTCACGGGGTGCCCGGGCCGAGCCGCGGCCGCGGGCGGGTCTGTGGGCGCTGCTCGCCCGCCGCTGCGGTGTCCGGGCGAGACAACAGCGAGCCCGGGGGGTAGGAGCTCTCCGTGCCGGGCACATAGAGCCTCTCCTGCCCGGGGATCCCCGGCTCTCTCCGCCGCAGAGGCAGCGGTGCGTGTCCTTCGCGAGGGCTGCGGGAGAAAGTTTCGGGTGCCCCGGGAAAGTGGCGCTCGCCGGTGTCGCGGTGCTCGGGGGTGGCACGGCGGGCTGGGGGCGGAACTGCGGGGAAACTCACATCCCCCGTCAGTTTCGGAAATGCGCTCGCAGAAACTCTGCTCTAGTCAGTAACATCAGCTCGGGGCTCTGTGCTGGTTGTTTAAACTCTAAAAGAAGGCGCGGTGTGGTGTTTTGGGGTGACTCCATGTTTGGGGCAAGGTTGGACGCGTTTGGGGGCGCCTTGCAGGTGAAGCCTTTCACCTTCATCGTCGTGGAAAGGCGCTGATGTGTTTCAGCTGTGATCCCTGTGGAGGTGGAGAGGCGCTGATGTGTTTCAGCTGTGAGCCGTGGGTCGGGAGGGTCTGGGCGGCCTCGTGATCGCTGTTACAGGGCAGCAGGAGCAGGCTCTCCTGAGGGGAAGAAGCTGTGGCCGGTTAGTCCATTACGGGCCCCCTGCTGATTCCCAGGTGATGCCAGTTTGTTCCAGGTGCGAGCGATCAGCGCTGATGTGCCGCAGGTGTTCCTTGTGAGCTCCTGCCCTTCAGGAGCTGACTGGGGGCAGCTGGGCAGCGGGCAGAGCGCCGGGCAGCTCTGGCCTGGTGGCGCGCTGTTGCCTTTGGTCACTCTTTAATTAAAGGTGCTCGCGGGCGCTGGTTTAGGGTGAAAGCTGTTGCGGAGCCGCAGGGCTGGCTGGGGCTGTGGTGTGTCCAGCTGCCCGGCTGGTCAGTGCAGGCACTGTCCGAGCAGCTCTGGGTATGTTCCCGGGATGTCTGCTCTTGGCAGCACCAGTGTCAACATTTGAGGTAGCGTGGGAGTGGCTTTTGGAAGATGCTATCTCGATA
>QWTY01015425.1:0-12391 GCA_008033365.1 Pseudorectes ferrugineus | reverse complement strand
TGGAAAGAACCTTTCTGGTGTAAGTAGTTGGATTTTGTTTTTTCCTTGTCCCCAGGTGCGTCTCTCCTTGCCCTGGCCAGGGGTAGAAATGTGTGTGTCTGTTACTCCAGCTGCTTCACTCAGGCCACAGTGCCACGCTTTCCCCAAATAGCTGCTCCTGTGTTTCCTTGGGAGATGCCAGCTCCTCTTCCTTTGTTAGTTTTAAGTCGCAGGAATTTAATTGTAAACAAAACGTCAGTTACTCTCCTGTGATCCCACTGGTGCAGGAGGATACAGATCAGAGGGAACACGATCATAGGGGAGGGATGAGCGAAAGGAATGTCTGTTTCCGTAAATAAGGGCTTGTGTGAGCTTTGGGCTGCTTCAGGTCCCTTAGTGGCATGTGTGTATGTTTGTCCAGTGCCCAGACTGAAAGAAAAGATTCCCTTTAAGTGTTGCTTATAACATCTCTCAGGCCCCAAATGGCCTTTAGGATCTGAGTGCCTGTTCTGTGGGGTGCTCTGTCAGCATGGCAGGACAAAACACTACCCAGAACAACAACAGGACTTAAAAGTGGATGTTCATTTGTGTTTGAGAAATGAGCAGAACACTGCCCTTGTTTTTTTACTGCTGTAGAGATGTACTTATGGCCAGAACTTCTGTAAAGTTAGTACAGGTCTAAATACAGTTTGTGGAAGTGCCAGTAGTGTGGCCTTTTTTTTTTTTAAGATAGACTTAAAAAGTAATGGTCTGATAAAGAGTGGTGGGGATGTACAGATTTGGCTCTTCCCCATGGACTGGCCATAAATGAAACCTGTGCTCTTTCCCAGAGCAGTTTCTGCGGGACTTTCGTAGCATAAGCATGGATCGCTGCGCCTTAAGGATTTTTTCTGTGGCTATCCTTGGGTAAAAATATTCTTTTTTTATTGAAACATCTCTTTCAATAGTGTTTTCTCCTCGGGCCCAATTGAAATGTTCAGGTGTACTGCTGCTAACACATGTGGGATGCTGCTTTGTCCAGTGCTTTCAGTCTTTTCTCTCTTGAGCAGTGGGCAAATATATGGGAGACACACAGAGTTAAGTTTAAATATGAAATTTGTGAGGTTACCAAGTGCAATCCTTAATCTTTGTCTTTAAAAAATATCCATTAGGAAGGCCCATGCTTTTCATGGAACTGCCTCGATCAGAAATGGGGTAACAAAGGAGAGTAGTGGGGTTTCAGTCCTGGCACTGCTTGGCCTCGCAGTTCTGTACAGCTGCAGGAGTAATACTGGCTCGGTGGAAACTTTCCTTTAGAGACAGTCAAAAGGGGATGTGTGCAGACTTCCTGCTGGATTCAGAGCTGGTGTTGTTCCGTAGAGCTCGCGTGGAGCTGGAGGTGGTGACGTCATTTTGGAAGTTGTTCCCGTTGGAGGGGTGTTTTAGTAACAGTCTGTTTCGTGCTGGCATACTTTTTTTGAAGATAAGTAAGAATTGCACATTATTTCTGGGGTGAGGCTGCCCGTAAAAGTTTATCATTAACCAGGGCGTGGCTGCGAAATTTTCTTCATCTCCTTTAATTTTGCAAGTACTTGAGGATTAAGGGGGCATTGAAAAAATAGCGTAAAGTCAAGTGACTTTGGAAGTTCATGGAACTAAAGGATGATTTCTAACAAGTGACTGTGATAACATTTGGCACTTAACAGGAAAATGAAAGGCAAGGCCGTGTGCTAAGAACAGGCTTATTGTCCCCTCTGGATATTTTTTTTTTAATGTGAGGAAGAGCAATGAGAGCTTGGCAATACACTCAGGCTCTTCACTGAGTGGTACCCACTTAGAGTAGTTTGTTACTCTAAATTTTAGATTTAAGTAGTGAGGTGGGTCAGTGTGACTGACAGAGCCAACATGTCCTGTTTGTATGGAAGAAATAGGATGTGACCCTGGTGAAAGTCTCACTCTTTCCTGAGTGTTGCTGCAGCAGCTGCTGTCAGGTGTGAGCTAGAACTGTGAGCTTGTCCTGTTTGGCAATGGGGGGAACGGCACGGGTTTGGGATGGCTGCTGGTGCTTGCCTGAGGTGTGAGTGCCTGTGAGCAGCTGTAGCAACCTGAGAGCTGCTTGGGAGTAAATATAAACCCAAATTCCCAGAGTTCAGCCCCAAGCTTGCTGCCTCGCTTCCTTGGGTGCTTATAAATACTCCTTCAGTCAGTGCATTTCCCCCAAGTCAGGGTTTTATCTCGTTACATCTCAAGTGATAAATAGCGCAGGAAACTTTCCCTGGTGTTTTCTGTTTGAGCTGTATCTTGCTGCAAGTGAAACACATCTGTAAGAAAGGGCTGTGGCTCTAGGGATGCAGCTCACATCAGACTCACCCGTGAGTCACCACCGAGATGCCACATTTAGAAAAAAGGAGAATTTACTTTCTTGGTGAGGCAGTTCCTTTCTCCTCCCTTCGCAATTTAGAGGGAAAGTTTCCTTTTTGTTTAGATTTTAATGACCTCATTCCCTCATATGAAATCCCTGTAAATGAAAGCCTTGTTTTCCCCCAGAGTTGTGTTTAACAGGACGCATTCATGGAGAGGAATAATTGCACTTAGCTTGCATATTCAAGACCAGTAGCTTGTAGGAAACAAATATCACGTTAAAGAGTTTCCCTGCACTAATTGTTTCCATAGTACAAGCAGCCAAGCAAAGCCTTACTGCTGGAAAGGTATTAATTTAAATAAAAATCAAGTTGTCCGGGGCTGAAGTTACTTTGTCTTCTGTAGTCGTGGGATGTTGTTGAGCCTTCTTGCTGGAATCAGCTTTATTTTGGGTAATGAATGGGTTTCTTGCAAGGGGAGGCTTCAGTGAGCAGGCATGATGTTAATTTCTGCCCTCCACCCTCTTCTGGGTGAAATCACCTAGCTTTCCTTGACCAGATCAGTTGCAATAAAGACCAAAGGGAGGAAATTAACGTGTGTTTGGCAAGTGTCAGGCTTAGAAAACATTGGACTTTTTTTCTTTGTAGAGAAGAAACTTATCTCAAATTTCAGACCCAAGTTAACACTTAGGAAAGTGCTACGTGCTTGGGTTGCCGTTATTCTAAGAAATGAATTGGGAATATGCTGTTTTCTGGTTTGATCTGCTTGCCAGATGAATGTAAGAACCGAGTCTGCATCCAAAAATCTTTGCTGGTGTTTTTCTCCAGCAGTGCCTGCTTGTTTTGGTGGTACAGAGCCCGTTTGGTTACACAGCTAAAACTCACCCCATATATATATACATTTTCTTTTACTGGAAAGCAAATGAACCAAAGCCCCACTGCAGACTCTCATAAATTCAGTGAAACTCCCATTTGCTTTCAAGGATGGATCCACAATTTAGTACAGTGAAGTCACTAAAATAGTTTTGTATTGCATTTATGTCGTTCTCTAATGCTAAATTTGCAGAATGCCTGAAATTCTTGTCTCTCTGCTCTTGTGTAATTGCTCTGTTTGTTCCTCTTTTCAGATATTGTGGATGGAAGTGACCTGAAGCAATTTTTTGACAACAATTATTCTCAAATTTATTTTATATTCTACGAAAACTTCATAACACTGGAAAATAGCTTGAAACAAAAAGGTAAGTTTCAGAGTTTTTCCAGCAGCTGTTGGTCAGCGTTCCGTAACTGCGCTCCAGAGCATTCCATTAGAGCCTGTCCAATGGTTGTCTAGTCCTCAGTTATCTGTATTTACATTAATAGCTTCATGCAGTGCAGTGTTGGTATTAATCATTTCAGTTTTATGATGGCAGGAGAGACAAGCATGGAAAATCACTCTCTGAAATGAGAGCAGCAGCTGATCAGATCTCTGAGTCCATGTCAGCATTTACACACGTGGCCTCTCACCTTGCTCTGGGCTCCTGCAGCTCCCTCTGCTCAGCTGAGATGCGGCCAGAGCAGAGAGAGGCACTGCAGCCTGGCACAGCTCACCCTGGGGATATTAAACAGAGATGAAAAATACACCGAGTGTGGCATCTTCGACTTCAGCTGAACAACAACAGCCTCATTTTGCTGTCTTTTATCGTACGTTTCTGGCAAGCAATGTTGTTTTGTGTCTTGCAGGGAATAAATCGCAAAGGGAGGAGCTGGACTCCATCCTCTTTCTTTTTGAAGTAAGTGTCCCATACCATGAAAATGAGTTTGTATTTTGAATCTCACTGTCGTTCTGTGCTTCCTTAGAGCTGTGCAGTGAGGGGTGAAACCAGGTGTCAGTCACAGTGGCACGAGGTGAAAGGGGCTTGAAGCTTTCAGATACAGCAGTTTTATCATGCAGGGAGAATGTTGGTTATATGAATGTGCTGAGTTAAGAGATGTTATCACAATGCCTTGGAAATCCAACAGGAACACCTCTGTCCTGAGGACCTGGGGACTGATGCTCTGAAAACAGGCTGGGGGTTTCAGTAGAATTTGGGAGCACTACTGCAATCAGTTGCATTGACTCTGTTAGGCTAAAGCTCTCAAAAAGTCTGCTTTCTGTTGTTTCTTTTCTATTTTAATGAAACAAGGGCTTGCTCCGGTGATTTATGGCAGCCCAGTTCAGGACAGCAGCACTGTTCCCCTCCTCCCTGTCGGTGTGAAGTTCGGTGCTGTGTTTGTTTTGAACGTGTCACAGCAGGAGGCTGGGCTCTGCTCCCCTCACACGGAGGCGTCTGTTCTGATTGCAGCGCTTGGTCTCGCAGCACAAGGGAAATGAGAGCATAGGAGTTGTCAGCTCCTGCACATCAGTTTGATCTGACCGTGTGAAATGCTAATTCACTAATTTTTTTTCTTTTTTTAATTCACTATAACATCTTTCACTTCCAGAAGCTTATCCTTCCCTCCTTCCCAGCAGCGGCCATCAGAGCATTGGCACTGTCTGGGGAGGAAATGTTACCTGGCTAACTTTTGCATAATCAAATTAGGATTGCTGTAATTTAAACGAGAATAGTCCAGGATAGATCATTTTCCAAGGTACCTTTTTGATTGGAGTTATTACCTAAACGTATTTGGATGTGAGAAAATATCACTGGACCAGGTGAAAGCCTGACACATAAAAATGTTCTTGTAATGCACACTGAAATTTTTAGCATAAGCTCTGCCTGTCTCTAGTCAGAAAGCGCTGGCACCTTTATTTATAATTTTTTGACAGTTATTAGGTAAATAATTGGCCAGATTTCTCTCTTAAGGTTGAACATACACATATCATCTACTGATTTATTTGTATTTCTCTTTATTTCTTTCTGTGTTACTCCAACTACTTTTTACTTGAGTATTGCATCATAGAAATGTCATCTTTTTTATATTTGGGATTTTTTTTGGTGGGTTTTTTTTTTTTTTTGTTAGGATAGAATCCTCAAACTTTCAATGGGACTCTAGAAATTGAAGTTAAAACAAAGGTTAATTGTTCTCAACTCCTCTCACTCCTTCTGAAAGACCCCCAAACCCTCAGAAGTATGTGGCTTCATGGTTTTGCACTGATGAGTAGTTTGTAGTTGGAATGGTATTTGTAACGACAAGAAGAATGATGCTGTTTAGCCTAATGTGCCTGTAGTGGGAAAAATGGCCATGAAAATGATAACATGGAGTCCTGGGGTTTTGTGATCTCAAATTCTCCCTTTGATGTCTCCCTTTTCCTCGTTCCCCCTTTATGAGACCACGTTTTCACACTGAAATCTGAGTTGTGCTTTCTGCTCCTTATGACACTAGTACAGGTCTGCTGTAGGGTTGTGCCTGAGGCAGTGTCAAAGAACAGGAGCTCATCAATCTGCCAGGACTGTCTGGGGCAGGAGGAACTCCTCCTCCTCCTCCTCCTCAGTCCCCAGCCCAGCAGAGAAGGTGTCACTGTGTGAGTGAGCAGGGCTGTGCAAGTTAATGGCAGCTCATTAATACACCGGGGCCTTGAATAAGGAATGAAATTTCTGTGCCACTGAATGGGAACTAGCTAATGCTTGCTCACCTGGGTAGAGGGAATAACTGTGCATTCCTGGGGCTTGGAAAGGGGTGGCTAATAACCACCCCTTAATACTCCTTAAAAACATGGGGAGAACTTGCTGTGTGAAGGAGGAAAAACCCACGGTTGTGTCTGAACCAGGGGCTGCTTGGGGTCCCGGTGGAGGGGAGCTGTGCAGCAGCCTGGTCACCCTCAGCTCGGGGGGAGAGGAAATCCTTGGAGTGTTGGTGTGGAGCTCGGAGCGATTCCCTCCATGGTGGGGATCTGCTGGAGCCACTGTGCAGTCCCTGGATAGCTGACCCTGGGTGAGTTACACATGGGAGAGCAGCCCGAGAGCCACAGGACAGGGAAACAGAAATGCCAAGTGATGAAACATTCGTACTCTGAGCCATAGGAAACAAAACTAATTGATTGTTCAGCTTTCCATATTTAATCTGATGCCAGCGTGAGCCAGGGGGCTGCTGCATTTTCTTCTAATTAGCTAAATAGGTAGTTACTTAGGATTAACAAATCCCGAGTCCCGGTGCTGAGGGTTAACAGCTTAAAAATCAATAAAAATATTTATGAGGGAATTGCCTTTGCCTTTCCTGGAGGTTTGGTGGGACTGTGCTGCTGTTGTGGAGTGACACCTAGTGTGTGTGTTGGGCAACAAAGGCTTTTCCCACAAATCCTCTGGAAACTGACCTGACTTGGTTGTAACTTGTGGAAGTTTTAGTTTCACACATCAGCTACACAGCTTGGCCACTCAGCAACAGCATCAAACAACATGTTACTCAAAGAAGAAATGTTAACCAGGAGGAAGGAATGTGAAGGGTTAACTGTTGCAATTAATATTGCAGAATGCTTGGATCTAACTCTGTAAGGTGCTTTGGCCTTGTCTTTTCCCAAACAGATATTTGTGCAGTGATACTAGAGCTGTACTGTTATTTTTCCGTGTTTCAGCTAAAAGCCCAAAATTATGTGACACAATTTTTTTTCTGCCGGGGCTTGGCTCTCTCTGTTTGCAGTGCATTTGCAGAACAGGTTGCTGTTGTTCCTTGTGTCCCTGTTCCCTGGGATTTGAGGGCAGCTCTGAGCCCTGTGTGTCACAGACCTCCCGGAAGGTGCGCTGTGTTTATGTCCATTTTCTGGGTCCAGTAACAGTCCTGTGCCATCATTTGGTTGTGGAAGTTTGGGGTGGTTTTTTTAATAATAAAGCTGTGGGATTTTTCCTTGCAGCATCAGGTGCTGATTCCTCTGACACTGTGGTTTTTAATGTCTACTGAAATAAAAGCAGATTGATGGTTTTGATGTAATACATAGATTAGTTTCTTCTCATTCTCTGTAATTTTTCTTTGTTAGTTAAGAACAGCCACATCTGTCGTGCTGATGGTGTCATAAAATCCATTCCACTGGTGTAACACGTTCACTGGATGAAATGTTTTGCACTCAGAATTTTTCAGCTGTAGGAAAGCTTCCCAAAGTCCATGTTTTGTGTGTAGTTTGTGGTTTGTTGAGCCTGGTGCAGATGTGAACACTGAGTCTCAGGCTCAGTAGAGTTACAAAGGGGCTTTTTTGTTTATAACAGTGAAAGTGCTTATGGCTCTACCTTCCTGCATGTAGAAAATGACTTTTTGAACCATTTACGGTTCGTTCTGCCGTAATTCCAATAACATTGCTGCTATTCTTACAGCATTCTGTGCTAAATTCTAGCTATATGTTTCACATATTTGACTTCAGAGATCTTGCTGTTTCTTGTTATGCCTGGAGCAGTGATAAGTGCCCTGTGTGCTTTGGGCAGACATTTTCCCTCAACAAATAACTGTAAATAATTTATTAATGCAATAAGTGGAGTGTCCCTTCATTGAGATTGAACTGCTGCAGGCACACTGACTCCATTGGCCTCTTGGCTCATCTGAGTCTGTGAATAGGAGCTGGAAAATTCCTAAATTGCTGCAGGTTGTGGTAGCTGAACACTCTGAAACCACCAACAGCACTTGAGCACAGGGGTCTGGGAGAGCTCTTCTGCCTTGGCTTAAAGCAGATCCACCTTTGGCGTGGCTGTCGTTAACCAGAGGCCAGGCTGGCACATCCAGGGTGGCTCTGTGCAGCACAACAGCAGCGCTCACTGTCCCCCTGTGGCACTGGGGCTGGAGAACATCCCGTGGGATCTCCCGTGAGGATGGTCCCAGCCTCAGCTTTCCCTGTGTCCTGCAGCAGGACAGCCAGCACGCAGTGATAGGCACAGAGCTGCCAGTCATGGCATGATTCAGCGAGGGGGGGAAAACGAAAGAAATTTTATTTTAAAAGAAATAGCAGTTTTGGTTAAGTCAGAGTGAGTCTGTTGAAATACAAACCTCAGTGGTTTTTATTTTACCTCGATAAAAGAGAGAGATACAGCTTTCAGGAAGCAGCATCCTGTGTAAACTAAGATTTAAACTTAACATTATTCCTAGTCATGCAGGAAGTCCAAACGAAAAAGAACTATGGATAATCAGTTAAAAGAACTGACAGATACCCTGATGTGTTGATCAGTAGTAATACCTAATTTCTATTTCAAGTGTGCTATAATGGATTACCATATAGATGCAGCAAAGCACTAAGCATTAAATAGATCTATGTGTTTTCTGAAAAAGCAATATTATTTCGCACTGTGGGGTTTCTTAAAATATTTCTTATTAGTGTAGTGTGAAACTAGGAACAAGATGTCAATAGCCAGCTCAGATTCACAGCGGTGTGGCTGCCAGCCTAGGCTGGAGGGGCAGAAACTGTCATTTGTTTTTAGCAATAGCAATGCACGTTCTTTAGAGCACCAGGGGTGGGGAGGGTGTACGGAATGTTGCTGGAAATGTGAAGTTGCAAGGGGAACACCTGGAGCTTGTTCATGGCTTGTGCAGTCTCGTGTCACACTGCAGCACCGCCTCAGTGCGGGGGCTGCGCTGCTCGGGGCAAAAATCACCACTTGGAAGTGGTGCTGGTGGGACTGGGGGTTAACTTGTAACCTTCAGAGATTTATATTTAATGGTGTAGACTTTGAACCCGGGTGACTTGGTTTTGTGTTGCAGGAGCAAACGTGGGCTCTGCGTTTACATTATTTATAGAGGCCCTGCTCTGCTGCAGAGCTGTGCTGTCTGCAGCACAGGAGGGGCACACAGGTTGCTTTTTTAGAATGCCTGCTTGCTGTGGGGTAGGACTGTGCAGGTGATTAGTCAGGTCTTTGTATTTTTTCAAAATATGTATGTTTATTGTTCTCCTGGCTTTGAGATGCTGAAAAGGAGAACACAAGGGAAATTACCTAAGTGTCTGCATTTTTGCTGTGTGAAAAGACTTTGGGATATGGGAGCTCTCCTCAGATAAGAACTTCAGTCCTCTTACTGATGGTTTGACCCCTTGAATTGTTTTGATGCAGTCACCTGGCAAGGGCGTTGGATTCTGTTTTGTAAAGAGAAAAGAACAGTGAGCGTGTTGTTTTCTGCCCCAGCCCCCCCCGGTTCTGTGCAGTTTAGAGTTTAGGCTTGCTTTTCCTGCTCCTTGTTGAGCTCTGCAGCAGCATTTGTTTTCCTGGTTTTCTCTGGATACAACCCAAAGTTCGCTAACACTCAGATGTGAAGGTTGTTACCAAATTCTTCCTCAACTGGGTCTTTATTATGGAGCTTTGCACGTTACCAGCCGACGCAGCTGGAAGGGAACTTGGTGTTCAAATGTAGGTGAAACTGTGTAACAGACTGCAACAATGGAAACAAAATACGTGTGGTTTCGCCTGGTTTTCCACGATAAATGTGCCAACGTGTGAAGCTTCATCCCTGCAGTGTGTTGTGTGACACCTGAATCCAGCCCGGTTTCTGTTGCTAGTTTGCCATAGGGTTTTGTTTCCTGGAGCTTTTCCTCGCACGCCTCGGGCACATGGCTTGTGGTGAGCCTGGGCACACACCCAGCTCCCACGTAGAGTTCCTGGGTTAGGTCAGAAGTGCTCCTGGGTTAGCTTAGAGCTCCTTTCTGCCCTGTGCCAAGTTAAGTAATGATTGATGTCAGAAATAGTGTGGAGGAGTGGTGGGCTGCCAGTGTTTTAATGTTTAGATGGATAATGGTAACTCTTTGTCCATGGATCCTGCAATCTGATTGGCAGAAACCTGGTGCTTAACTAACAGGTAAAGCCCCACTGTGAGTCATGGCCTCATTTTTAGCCAGTCAGATCCTTCATCCCAAGCATTCCTGCTGCCCACAGACAGGGAGCTCGACCTCTGGACCCTCTGCTCCCGGGGTCCTGCTGCCACGGTGTGCTGGGGAGGGAGCTGGGGCAGTGATGCTGAAACAAAATACAAGGAACGTGGAAGGGACGTGCCCTGGTTTACATTTTTATTCTGGTTAACCTTTTAGAAATGCTAAATACTGTGTGGGGAGCACGTGCTGTGGTGAAGGTGTGCAGGAGGACCAGCCTGTCTGTGACCCGAGGTCTAGCTCCCTGTGTCCATGAGCTTGTCATGACTTCCATCTTCTGCCACGGAGAAAGGAATGTTGCATTTCCAAAAGACTGTTTTGAGTGTTGTATATAATCTCTGAGGCCCTTTATTGTCAGAAACAAGGGGTCTGTCCTGCTCCATGTCCCGAGCACACGCTCTGGCAGCAGTGCTGGCTCGTGTCGCCCGGCTCCTGAGGGTGGCCCACAGTGCCGGTTGCTTTCTGGGCTCTGATGCTGTCTCCTCCTGTGAGCTTTTGTGTGCAAAACACCCGCAAACGGGTCACTGCTGCTTAAGTGACTTACCATCCATTTGCATCCTGCATGTGGTGTTGCTGAGAACTTAATGGTGCTTTGTTGTGCAGAAACTCGTGCCAGTGATTTTGTTTGATAATTGCGAGGAACTCTGACTGTCAGTCGTTTATCACGTTGTTTAATTTCATTTGACTTCCAAATAGAAATGTTTAAAATTAGTTTCCCATTTAAATATACCTTCCTAGTTCCTTATTTCAATGACTGAAAAGTTGTAAGATGCAGACACGTTTTTCTGTGGAACCTGTGTGAAGCCCTGTCTGTACTCCCAGACCTTTGCGAGGCAGAGCAGCAGTAGGTGAGCTGTCCTGTGCTACTGCCAAGCCCTGCTCCATGCTGCCAGTAGTTTAAAAAGAAAAAGGTGTCCTGGAGCCCATTAAAGTCCCTTTAAAAGCCATATTTACTCAAGTAAGATCCTTCCAATAGTTTTGATTTATCTGGCTTATTTAATAGCATTACCATCCACTGAACTGACAAAGAAAACATTTGGAAGCCCCAAGTGTTCTTTGCTACTAAGACAGGACTGTTCAGGAAAGCACTTAGGCACGTGCAGAAATCACTCTGAGGACGCCCTGTAGCGTAGCCAAACTGCAGGGGAAGGGGTTTGACCAGAGCCTCTCCCAGTGTTTGCTCTGCCTCGGGTGGGATCAGCCCACAGCTCCAGAGGCAGGCCAGGGATTATTCACGGAGTGCTTTACAGACTGCCTGTGCTGGGGATTCAATTAGCGTGGCTTTGTGTAATTTGGCGCGGTCGCAGGGAGCAGCCGCGAGCACAGGTAGAGGAGCTGTGAGGAGCAGGAGCTGCCCCGCTGTTCCCTGTGCCTCAGGCAGGGAGCAGAGCCTGGCAGCGCAGGGAAACGCAGACCTGAGCTGCAGCAGGAGTCCTGACAGGCGCTGCAGCAAGTGTCAGCCCCGGGGAGCTGCTCAGAAACCTGTGAGCCCTTCCCCAGCAGGCAGGGGCTGTTCCGCAGGGCTGGGGGTCTGCCGGGCAGGGGGAAGGAAAGGGGTACAGATCTGCCTCGCGGTGTTTGTTCAGGGGCACTCCAGGTGTCTTTCTCCACAACCAGAGTGGGCAGGAGTCCTTGCCATGATAGGTATTTGCTTTTCTGTTGTGTCCTCTGTGTGTATATTCCCATTTCGTTTGTGTCTTGTGTATTCGTTTCTCTGTATCCTCCGATGAGCCAATTTTATTATGGAAAATCTGACTAGTTTTGTTTCCTGCAGAAAATATTGCAGCTACTACCTGAGAGGATTTTTTATCGATGGCATTTTCGCAGTATAGGTAAGAAGAAATGGTTTAATACAAAAAATATAAACTTTCTAGTAGCTTTTTTGGATCAGTTTTCCTTTTAATGAGTGATTTTTGAGTGGAGTTATGAATACGTGGTATTTGTGCAAGTTTGGCCCCAGCTGTCTTTCCCAGATTCTCGTGAAATGGAGGATTTTCCCAGCATCCTGTTAGAATATGGCCTTGGCCATGACAGACACAAGATAGCCACGGGTGGCTTCCTCAGACCAACACTGACTGTTCTTTCCCCAAGCTCCGGTGGTGTTGGAGCCTCTGGAACAAGGGAAGGAATAGGAGCAGTCTGGCAGAGAGCACTCTTGGATGGTCAGAACACCTTGAAATCCAATGGTGTGGTTTAACTCGATAATTTCCTCTAATCAAATGTCTTGGATTCATCACTGCTTTTAAAATTCTGCTTCCAAATGCCGCCCATGTGGTACCAATGGGTTTTT
>QWTY01015422.1:0-60555 GCA_008033365.1 Pseudorectes ferrugineus | reverse complement strand
GAAGTTCAAACATATGGGCACTTTATTGGTTTACACAGTTTGTATGCAAACTGACAGAGCAAAAGACAAGATAGAGACAGAGGAAGCATTAGACCAAATGTTTCTGAACAAGATGTGGTACAAAGTGAAGTTTACAGCCAGTAAACATGTCAGTTTTTATTGCGATTCCTAAAGTTAATGAGTGAGTTGAATTAATATCCCACTTTGGACTTAATTTGAGTCTCCAACCTTTATGTTTAAGGAAGACTGGGATGTCCTTCATTAGCAAAATCTAAAATCTAAAGATCTGTAGTTTATGGATAGCTTCACAGGTTTTAGCAGCTAACTTAGGTCCCTGCTCAACAGAGATATTTCCAAAAGAGCTCTGAATTCCAAATTCCTGAGTGATGCCTCAGTTGGTTACTTGGGTGTGAGGGAAGCAATAGAAAAAAAAAACCTGCAAGTGTTTACAAAAATAACGATGAACTATGGTGATGTTAACAATATCATCAGTAGTTTTGATTTTCTTAGAATCATAGAATCATTTAGGTTGGAAAAGGTCTCTAAGATCACCGAGTCCAACCACTAACCCAGTACTGCCAAGACCATCACTAAACCATGTCCCTGAGCACCACGTCTATATGCCTTTTACGTACCTCCAGGGATGGTGACTCAGCCACTTGCCTGGGCAGCATGCTCTTTAATTTTGGATAGAAAACCTTCATTGTTTGTAATGTTTATGTGTACTAATGTGATTTTCAGACCTAAAATAATGTTCTAGAACTTGAAGTATTCATCGCCAAAGCTCATGCAACTTATTTGTTGTAGATAGCGTTGTGCAGGCATAAATGATGGGCTTATAAGATGCAATCATGTTGATTAATAAATATGGTGAGGAAGAGCTGAGTTTTGGTCACTATTGATAGGAAATGAACCCAGTAAATGTAAGTAGATAGATAGCAATAGATAACACCAGATATCAGTAAATATCAGTGGATGTCTTCAGTAGAAGATAAGGGATAAATCCACTTTCATTTACATAAATCCACTTTGTGAATCAACAGCATGCCACGAAGTACTGTCTCAAAAGAAAATAGCTACGATTTCATGTAGAGAAGAGGCTTTAGCACTGTTTGATAGCCTAATTTGTATCCATTTGTTTAAAAAGGAAAATTCTTTTCAACTATTAGCACAAAAGGATTATCCTCTCTTTAGTTATCCTCATCTCTGCAAACTTGTCTCCTCTGCTTTGATATTCTAGTTTATACCTAATACATAAGAATGGATACCAAGACAGCGTAGAAAACATTTGGATTGAAGAATAAATTAACTCAGTAGATAATGAAACCTCTTGTTATTTGTATTTATTTTCTTAACTGCTATATAACTTGCTGCAACTTTCAGAAGAAATGTTATCAATTCTCTTGGATATTCAGATCCTCATATTTGCTGTTAGTAGAGATGATGCATTGTCATTTTTTGTCTGTGCACCCATAAACTCCATGGCATGACTAATTAATCTGCCGTAATAACAGCAAACTTAGTAGTTTATGGCTTAGCTTTCAAGTTTGCAAGAGTATTTATTTGAATGTTTTAAACTGTTTAGTGTGTTGGCCTTGAGGGCAGTAAAATGTGCACAACACACACAAGCTTTGACCATTGAACATTCATCATCAATAACACAATTAGAAGTCTTCTGAAGTGTGTGAGCTGTCCAAATTATAATGTAATGGAAAGTTGGCTTTCTAGTCATTAATTACCACATGAACTGGGCACTTTCTTGCACCTTTAAACCTTGGAAATTTAATCAGAATATTGGATTAAAGAAAAATGTGATTTAGCCTTTACTTACAAGGAAGAGTGAAATATATAAGCTTTGTAGGATAGGCTATTGCAGATCTATACAGGCAATTTTGAGAATGCATTCAGTGAAGAAAAATCCTTGGCATCAGCCACATTCCCTGCGTGTTCTTCCCTTTTGAGGAAATGGAAGATGTTTCTTTTTAAAATATTTGCTGAATTCTTTGGAATCCATGCCTAAGTGGAATATTTTTTCTATGATGCTGAAATGTGTTTGCTCTTTGGGTTCTTCTGTTTGCTCTGTGACTCCCAAATTAATGCATTCAGGTTCTCTTCTCATGCTATGGTAGGTCAAGGGGAACTTTTCTGGAGGCATGAAATCTGAAGTTCTTGAACTTTTCCAGCTCTTTTCAATACTCTGTGAGGACTTTTATACTTATTCAGGAAGATGTCTTCATAATAATATGAATTATTTTGCTTTCCCTTTGCATCTGAGCATGGCCTCCTTAGTAAGACCAAGTTTATTAATTAGTTTAAATCTGAAAGTTGGGGCTTTTCTTTCCTTTGACACTGTTATAATTTATACAAATATAACCTAATTAATGTATTATGTGGAGAAAGCTAACCACTGTGAAGTCCAGGTCCTATTGCTTAACTTCTATGATTAGTGGCTTTTTATTAGAAACTCTGCAGTTCTGGCAATACATTAGTTTTAAGCCGGACACTGGTGCACAAAGCAATACATTTCCCATTTGCTTTCTAGCTGGCAGTCCATTCATCTCCTGGTAGAACTCCTGTGAGGAATTAATCAGATTTAATGAGGCCCTCATTGTCTCCTTTTTGATGTTATGCACTCTGCTGGTGCACCCTTGCGAAATGACATAATGTATTAGATGTTTTGCTTCTTCCTACATGCATTTTTGTGACATGTTTTCCTAGATTGTGCTGGCTATCACAGAATGTAAGGCTTCATGTGGTATTTTGCTTGACTTGGATTTTGAGCTTTGTAACCATATTCCTTAGTACCCTGCGGAGTTGAGCTTCATACCCGAGTTGTCCTTTCTACTGACATTTTGAATTGTCAGTCATGTCTGCTGAGTTAGATTGCCATCCATCTGCTAGAAGCCTTGCTCAGGACTGAGTAGATCTTGAGCTAGGTCTAAATAACGTGCCCAGATTTAATCCTAAATCTGCCAGTCTTTTACGCCCTTTCTGAAGCTTTTTAGTTGTGCCCTGCATGTCAATATTCTTTTCCTTCATGAGAAAAAAAATTTGATTCTCCAGTTTTCGTTCAGCCACAGATACCCTAACATACCTTGTACCATAGATAAAACCACAGTTTTACTTCTTACATTTCTATGCTGCAGTTTCACTTCCTTTTTTGATCTGTATTAACAAGAGATGCCTAAACATACCATGTATTTCAGCACCAGCCACCGTAAAAAGGTGACCTTCTCAATGTCATTTTTACTTTTAATGATACCTATTGCTTTCGTGTAAACTGTATAACAGTGTTTGAACTTCCTTCCATTGTCTGCTGGATTTCTAGAGAGTAAGAGCTGTGATTAAACCTTTAAAATATGTATTTTGATTTTATTTCTGATGTTATGTGACATTAAGTAGACTCTGGGAAACAGGATGCATAACAGAGATCAACTGCATTAAGTGCTTTGATTCTAGTTGGGTTTGAATTTCTTTATCTTCTACATTATGTAGTACAAATTTTTCAGAGGCACAGCTCTTCCCAAAGGGTGCCACCAACATTACAGGGAATGCATAGGAAGTTCAGTAACCAGCAAAACAGGAATGCTGCTAAGGGCAGCATTCATGAGAAAAATACAACTTTATTCTTCAAGGGAGAAACATTAATTGCACTGTGTTACAGATTGTAAATGAAAAATGTACTGCCTTGGTTCTATGTCACAAATGCAGATTCATCCCTTTTCTGTAAACTTCCGCTGTTTATTTCTATTGCCCCAGTCTTGGTTGAAGCAAACTGCTCTTGGCCAAATAAGAAGTTGGTAACCTTTGACTTGAACTAAAGTGGAGAATTTTCCTGAGAAAGAAGCTGATACAAGAGTATTTTTCTACCTTTCCTTCACTTTTATTTTTTTCTTTTATCAAGACTCAAGCCTGAAGGACACGTACTGCATTTAATCAACTTCATAGGGTTATGCTTGTTTTATGCTAGGGAAATGTTAGGAAAAAACAAAGTGGAAAGAAATTGTTTCATAGATTTTTTTCCCTATATTTATTAATTAATAAGGTCATTAATACCGCTGAATGCACAAACACAGTTCCTATCCTCTGTGAAGAAAATTTACTTGAGCACAAGAAATGTGTCAGAATTGTTGTGCATAAACTTTGTGTCAATAGGAGTGCTATTTTCCCTCAAAACTACTAAACTAAAGAAAAATAATCTTAAAACCTGTGGCATCAGCTCATCAGTTTACTTTCATGCAGAGAATACTCTTTTTTCCCTCAAAACCTTCTCTTTCTTGTGTGATGGCTTGGGTTGGCTTGCTGACGTATGTTTCCCTTTGTAATATTTTCCTAAGATTCAAATTACCCTGAAACGCTTGCCTGTGGGTGATGGCCTCTGACTTATTTCTGGTGCACTGCATCATCAAGCAACATCAGTTTTCCTTCTGAAACTCTATGAAAGTGAGAAAATGCTGTGGTTATGTCAGGAGACTTGTCTTCTCTTTCTGCCTGGGTTATAAACTTCCTGGCAGTTAACTGCCAGGATTTTGACACTTTTGGTTTATGTGTAGCCTCTGAAGACTTCATCTAACCTAGCCTTTTTTGGCAAACTTCCCATTACACTCTTAGGCTGACACTGGAGCAGCTCCATCTCCACTGGGATTTCTAAAGTAGACCAGCCGCTTTTGTTGCTATCAGAAGTGTTGTCTAAACTTGGTTAGAACAGAACTTGCTGGCAAAAATAAGGCGATAGCAACTGCCAAAGACCTTGCTGGTGTTCTGAATGTGGTGTGGCAGACCTCAGTGTTGTTAGCAAAAACATATTAATATCTAAACCTCTTTCAAACTGACTGATTCTTGTCTTTGTTTCTGCCTATAAACCCCATTTTTCCTGGTCAGCAATACAATTCTGTGCCCTTCTCTACTAAAAGCAGTATGAATTTTATTTCTGATGTGAAGGAATCTGGGAACAGATTAAATTAGTATGGGCTGTGTTTTCCCATAATAAGACCCTATTCTAGTTTATGAAGCACATGCTGTGTATGAGCTTATTTATAGCTTTTAGATGATTTTGTTCAAGAAGTTTTCTAAAAAAAAAAAAAAAAAAAGTGGTGCATGATCTTTTGAAGACCTTTCCTGTTCCATTTGATATTTATACTAAAACCTCATATCCTTTCTACTTGTTTTTCATTAAGCATTTTGAAAAGTCTATGGAGAACATATTTGGACAGGGAAAATTTTTATTAAGACCATTCAAAGCTTTGTTATATTGTTTGTTTAAATTTTCATTTCTGACTACAGTTTCAAATGTTTATGAGATGATTTTAGAGATTCGATGCCTGTCTTGTCAGTTAGAGGTTGACCTCTCCTGATCAGGATTTCAAGGTCCCCCAGAATTGTTTCCTATTTTTCCCCAATAGGATAGTAAGATCAAACATTTGTCCTTCATTTCATACAAACGGGATGTCAGAAAAATAAAACCAATTTCTCCAGCCTCCTGTGTAGCTTATAAAGTAGGAGGAAAATTGTCTGTGTGTGCAAACCCTTAGATTCTTCCTCTCATTGTCATTTCAGGTTGCTAGCATCTGGAATCTGTTTTATCAACTTTTATAACTTTAATGTTACCTCATTTTCTGAAAGTATAGCCCTATTTTTAGGCTGTAACACAGTATAGTAGAGAGAAATTTATGATTGATTGAAGCTGGCAGAGCTCAGAGTTTAGAATGTCTGGATTTGTGGAATTTCATCTAAGGAGTGTCTGTTCCAGGCATCCTCTATGGAAAAGACCAAGGTCAGGAAAAGTTAAACTGAAAAATGGCTGCTTCCTGAACTTATACTATGCTTATTCTAAAAACTTAGCATTTGTTTCTACCTTTGAAATCGTGGCAAATACTCTTATATCAAGCCATGTATGAATGCACATTCTATTTTGCAGAACAGGCTCTCAAAAGCCAAAGATCAAAGCTGACAGCTGAGTTTTAGAAACCAGAGGGACAGAATCGTAATTCAGCTCTTTGCATATTTGAGGTTATTTCCACTGGATACTTCTGTCAAGGCTGAGTATGATACGAGATAGTAAGCATTACAAGCAAATTCACCAGAGAAGAGGGAGGAAAAAATATGCCTGTCTTTTTCTGTCCAGCAACCAGAAGAAGATTGGAAAAATGATCTTGTCAGGTTTTTATAAACCCCACTTTATACTGTTCTTCAGAATCAGGGAAGATAACAGTCTGTGCTGTGGGGTCCTGTTGAACATAATGTTCCCTATCTGTTATATCAGCTTTAAACCTGCAGATCACATATGCATGAGGTGGGCAATATGCAGCACATTCCTTTTCTGTTTTGTTTTGTTTGGGTTTTTAAAAGCTAATCTTGGTTATTGTAATATGTAAGAAAATTTTGGTTCATGTGTTTTTCACAAGCTATTATAATTTGTCTGCTATCAGCCAAATGTAAAATCACTCAGTGGTGAACTCTGGCAAAAAAAGATGTCATCCACAGCTTGGGATAATTACACACCTCACATATTCTAGAGTTAATTAAAGTATGACCCCCAAAACTGTAAACCCCCAAACTGTAAAAAACCCCCAAGCTTTACTGCCTTTTACTCCCTTTTACGTGCTTATTGACTGGTTTTTATTGGTAGGAGCTAAAATTTAGAACCAAGTGGTAAAATATATTTCAGTAGTTTATTGAATTTACAAGAGATTTATTTTGATAGTAAAAAGCAGTTAAAATATAGGTGTCATGACTTGCTCTAAAGGTCTTGCTTTTTTGTGTGTTTACAGTACTCATAAAGAACTAGGAAAAGTATTGCACAGCTTCTAAAACATTGTCATGAAAATGGAGTGAACATTATGCATGTTTTAATACGAGGTTCTGCAGCTTCAGGAAGTGTTTCAAACATACTCTGTCATTTGTCATGTCTATATATTTTAATCCCACATATTGAAATACGTACGAGTGTTCTTAATGCAGATTTGTAGGTAAAAAAGGAGGCAGTCATGTCGCATTAGAAACTTGTATTTGTTTTAATGAGGTTTCTGTAGATGAATCTGCTTGCAGAATGGAGACTGAAATTAGTAATCAAAAGTAGTTTCTGCATAAGTAGTTGTTAGAAAATTTTATTTGAGAACTTTTCGTCCTTTTCTCAGTGCCAAAAAATCTTAAATGTTTGTGTTTTGGTTTTGATTTCTAGTGCATAGTTCTTTCCTTTTTTTTTTAACTATCATCCCATTGTGTGGTGGATTCTAACATTACCTGAATAGTATTTTTAAAGATGATGTGAGTAAAATAGAGCTCTGCTGTAAGTGAGTAACAGGCTTAGAGACCAGTCCAATCTGAATGAGACTTGTTTTTGGTCTGTAAGATACCGCTTGCTAATATCAAACAACTACACAAATTGCTGTTGGTGGAGTATGAGACCAGAGCCCAAGCAGCACAAGCTAGCATTATTTTATCAATAAAGACACACTCTGCAGCATAAATGCTCTATAGCAACACTTTTTGGATGTGAAAATGGTTTTGCAGTTTAGGCATAAGATTACAGGTACACAGATGTCTCATTTAGAAAGTGGATGGACACCAAGCTGGGTGGTATTACACTGATTACGGCCTCATGCCATATGAATAATAAATTTTGAAATATGACAGATTCCACTGGAACTACTCAGCTCTCCAAAAAAGGGGGATAAAAGAGAGCTTGAGCACTGGTTTGAGATATAAGAGCGACACTGAGTAAACTCAGTTTGGTCTTGAATCTGAATTTGACCTTTAGTGGGCTAGTATATTTTTCAAATCCCTAAATGTTTAACCAGAGAGCTAGAAAAACGGGCAGTAAAAATGCCTGCAGACTGTTAAGATTTGGTATATCGACATTTATCTGTAATTCCACATCAAACCAAAAAGAGTTTCTGTTATCCAGCTGGTTATGCTGGATAATCGCAGTGTTTTCTTCTGGCCTCAGTGTATGAATGAATTTATTTTAAAGAACTCTATTTGTGACTGCCTATAAAAAGTGTTCAAAGATAAGCTGGCATGGAATAAAGCTATTCTCACTAGCTAAAATACACAAGTGTAAGTGATATTTGTGCTCACTTAGCTTTTTATGCTCACTTAGTTTCTTTACGTACTGGCTTCCCATTTGTTTTCTGTTGCAGTTCAAAGGGTTGATTCTAGCCATGCAGAAAATACCTTTCGTCATGGTTGTCATACACATCACTTCCTCATGCACATTTAATGACATCCAATGCAAATATATATATAACGTGCATGGTATAAACTAGTATTTTCTCCAGCTAACCATTCCAAAGTTTGTATTCCAGAGGATCACCCATTTTGATCAAGTTTTGTTTCAGCTGGTCTAACCTGCAAATTACAGAGCAGTGCACTGTAGCTGAGTAAACTGTAGCTGTGACAGCAGAAGCCTCAGCCCACATGCAATGCCTTGTAGTTGAGTATATTAACCTTCAGGCAAGTGTCTGTCTCCTGGGCTCAATTGTTTCTGGCAGTAAAGGTAGTTTGGGTACTCTTTGCCATATGCCATGTCTCTCTTGGCTGTTTCTCTGTCACCAGCTTTGAGTTAAGTGAGGTTCAGATGGGTGGTTATGCTGCTGGATCAGAAGCTGCTGACAATAGGATGAAGTGTGGTAAAGCAGCATGTTTGGCATACATTGCAGGCTTACAGGCACCATGGAGCGGGGATAAGATGGATACTGGCTCAGCAAAGCTAATGCTAAAGTTGGCAGACTGCAAAGTTAGTGGCTGTTTCTCTGTGTTCTCAAACTCCTCAGGTCAGAAGCCTGCTACTCATGGATGATGTGCTGGTTAGTTCTCAGTAAAACAATTATATAAGAGAGAATATTACAATTCTTGTACTGTGTTATTTAAAAGGCCAGATTAGAGAGTCACCGCTTCTTTTAAACCTTCAAGTCCAGGAACCTACGACACTGAATCTAAGGAAGGACTGGAGGACATGCTGCTGTGCGCTGTTCCACCTGCTGCATTCACTCTCTTCCAGCTGCTGTGGACAATTGGGAAGCCTTAGGGACAGTAGGCTTGGTGCAGGTGTTACCATGGCTTGAGATGAACTTTAGGGATAATGTCCAAGTCATTCCGGTGCTGACGCCTATAGACAGTGGGGAAAGTAGTGCACAGTGGTATGCTTTTGCCATAAGCATTGCCTACAGTTTAGTGGCTGATGGACTTAGTCTCCAAAGCTCATGCGAAATGAGACAGTGTCTCAGAAGGACTCTGCCGGGCAAGAAGGCAGAGATGGTAAAACTGAGCAAGTCTTGGGGCATTTCCATGGAATATGTTCAATACTTGAATGTAGGCTGGGCAGAAATAGTTTCTGTAGACCATAAACCTAAATTTCTCCATACGATTATGATGGTGAGAAGTTGTGTGGAAATCTGGTGGTGGAAGGAGATAAAAAGAAATTGGAAAGTAATTTGAGAAAACTGTTTACTAGCAGAGTGTTAAAAAGGTAGAGAAACCCAAACCAACATGACCAGAAAACATAAATTAGCAAATGGATTATGAGCTGACCTTGTTCTAGAAGCTAAAACCGTGTAGTTTAGCAAAGGACAGAGAAAGGTCTCTCTTTCTGGATAAGAGCAAAGAGTACTGAATTTATCTTACCACCAGATGTTTTGCTTTCTAAAAGGTGGGATAAATAATGAGTTATTTTAATTCTTTTGGATTCTTAATAAAAGAAGTAAAATTTTGGTTTGGTCAGAGAGTGAAAGTAACATTCTAAAGGAGGACTCTAACATAGCAGCTGTGTTACCTTGGAAACAGTGTGAACCTTCATCAGGCAGGTTGCATTAATAAATAGCTAATTAAGAATACTTGTAACAAAGCATACATCATGTGGTATTGCATCACACTAAGTGTGTATTACCCTGAACTCCAGCTCTACTGGGACAAATCATTAGCTAGTAAAATAAATACAGGTTCAGTCATTTTAAAGAGCATTAATGACTTAAAACAAATGAGGTTAGGAGCTCACTCATATCAAGATTGCTGTGAAAGGTTGTCCAGCTCTGCCAGGTTGCAATATGCACAAACTAGGAAGGGAAAAGGGATGAGAAGAATGACACATTCTTTTGCTTCAATAAAATATAAAAGTTGCATATTGAGACAATGTTTGACTCAAAACCACCATTAGTTGACCAAGAAGAAGGAATCCTTAGTATATGAAAAGCTATACTGTAGGTTAAACCAAAGGTCTTTCTAGTCCAGTACTTTATTCCTTCCACAAGTCAGTGTTTAAAGAAATACTAAGAACAGGGCAGGGATTAGTTCATCAATAAAGTAAAAACAGTCTTCAGGATCAGAAGTTTAGAGCCTTTCTGAACTTCAAATACACCCAAAATACTTTGGTCAACCTTGTTTAAAGGTTCTTCAAGAACAATTGGCTTTTTAATCCTTCTAGATGTTTAGCATCCAAAACCATCTCCATAAGAATGAGTTTTATGAGTGTAAATCATGTGAGAAAATAGTTCCTGGTGCTTGTTTTAAACCAGTTGCCCCATAGTTCTTGTTTCATGAGAAACAGTGAAGAATGATTCCTATTAACCTGAATATCATTTTATACATTGGTTGTTTCTTTTTCAACCGAAAACCCTGCTCAGAGAGCTCTCTCTTCATATAAAAGCTGGGATTTACACTTTTCTCTTTCTACTCTGTCCTTTGTGAAGGAATATTATAAATGCAGGGCTGTATAGATACTGGCTGTACTATGGATTTATATAGCAGCAAGCTGTTATTTCTGTTTTTCCTAATGAGCTTATCACAGCTGTTTGTTTGATTACCCTTGAACACTGACTGAGATGGAGTTTTCAGAGGACTATTTAAAATGCCTCCAAGATCTCTTGCCTGAGAGGCTACAGCTAATTTATAGATCATCATGCCTGCATAGTAAAAGCTATTTTCTCTCCATGTGCTTTACTTTAGTTTTTAGCAAGATTAAATTTCAGGTGCCATTTTATCAGTGATTTAGTCACTACTGTGATATCCTTCTGCTATTTTTCTGCATTTGATTCTAGTTTTAACTATAAGCAAAGGAAAGGATTGTGATTTAAGAAGATACTGAACAACACAGAACCCAACTCAGTGGTTTCTCTCTATTTGAGAAGTGACCATTTATTCCTGTGTTTTGTTTCCTATCTATTAACTAGTTTATAACCTACAAGAGGACTTCTGCTGTTACCACATCACAGCAATGCTTCTTTCAGCAGTGAAGCATGTTTTATGATCTGGCAAAACTCTCCTGGGGCATAATATACTTACAATCGGTTACCCCTTTTATTTCAGAAACTTCCTGATGAGTGCACCATTGTTACTTGAGTTTTATTGTACAGAAAGATATGGAGAGGCTTCTCTGTTCTTGTGTCAGGTGGCAGAATTATCTTCCAGTGAATTCTGTGGAAGGCAGAAAATATTACATTCATTACCTATAATGTAGAACATACACATGTGATGTGTTGCAGTGATGTGGTGATACAGTTCATTAAAGCATAATGTTCCCCAATTTTGGCCTGTCATTGTAACATTATGAAGACAAATGAAGGGGTCTCATCTCCAGCAAGCAGGATCTGAGCTTCCTGAAGGAGCATCCCTTGTTCATTCCCATGTTTCCTGAAGACTGTGGTCATCAGAAGTAGAGTTGAGCCTAAGAATGAGGATTTTCAGGTTGTGGTAATGGAGTTTCTTTCCATAGTAAACAATAATTGGGGAATTTTACATGAACATCTCAAGTAACAGACGTGGAAAAATAGTTACTCTAAAATATTTTGTAACTAAGTTCTTAATCTTTGTCTGTACTGCAAGAGTTGTGAGTTATATGTCCCACCAATGAAATATTAAAATTCAAGTTTCCAGACTGCAGTGCCTTAGTATTTAACTACAACGTGAGAAGTCTAACCACCCAAAATTCAGGATCAGGTTGCCCAACATTTCAGCTACCCAACCACAACACATATGGTAGGATTTTCCAGAGAGAAAACTGGGAGAATCTAAGTTAGGATCCCTCCTCTCTGTGCTGATTTATATGGGGAATGTACATATCTAACTGTATGTGGATTTGGATAGTTTGAGTAGCTTCTGAGGTGCAGAACACAGGGAAGACACGATACTCAGTACACTCAAAAAATCTCTAGTACAAAGGACTGCTGAAACTTTCCACAGGGTTAAAGCACAAGAGCTAAGGGTCAGTTTATACTTTTCGAAGACTGACCAAGTCTCCTCCATATTTCAGGTCTACAATTATAAAATGACAAGAAGAATAGTTACATCTCAGGTATGCTGGGAAGACACACATTGTAACGTAACTGAGGCACTTGTCTAAGGCAGCAAGGATGGCCATAGAAGTGATTCGTGGATCTGGGCTGACTGTACAGGATCCGCTTCGCTTGTTATGGTGGTCTTGAGGTTACATCCTCTCCTTTAAGGAGACGTGGACTTACAATGATATTTTTTTGAAAAGTCTGGATGAATGACATGACTTGACGTGGTATGTTGATACACACTACCTGCTGTGGGTTGAGCAAGAATATTGTGTTCCTCAGTGGTGGGCACACCTCCTACCTCATGAGCGCGGGCACAGCTGTGCTGCTGGTGTTCTGTACCACGGACGGTCACCTCCTCGGTGTCACGCTCGGTGGTGATGGGGCACAGCTTGCGCAAGCGCCAGCCACACGCTTTGTGGCGCGGGCAGCCCGCTGTCCGCCGCTGTCCCAGCGCACATCCCGCCGCTGCCCGGGTGAGTGCGTGTCATGTGGCGGGCGCGTCACGGGGGGCGCGGTGCGGCCGCCGGGGCCGGAGGCGGTCTCGGTGTGCGCTCTGCCCCCGCCACACGCGTGGGTCTGCACGCCCGCCCCACACCCGGGCACCGTGTCCTTTGGGGTCACTCCCCGTGTCGCACGGCGTGTGCGTGTGTGTGCCGGCCGCGGGCACCATGCAGTCCGCGTGCGTGCTGTGCCTCTCCCCGTTCGCCCTGTGCCTCCGCGTGTGTGTGTGCGGCCCCCGCCCCTGCGCGGCCCCCGCCGCCGCCGCAGCAGCGCCCTGCCCCTGGCTCGGGCGGGCGGGGCGCCCGGGGGGGCGGCGGGCGGGACCCCGCGGAGCCGCGGGGCACCGACCGCCGCCCAACTCCCCGCAACGCCTGGCGAGGAGGAGGCGGCGCGGCGGTTCCCTCGCCCGGCGCGGCCCGGCCCCTTCTCCCCCGGGCGCCGCCCCTCTCCGCGCCGCCTGTGAGTCAGGGCTTTGCCGGGCACGGGCGGCAGCCGCGGCCGGAGCGGGCGGGCAGCCTCCGCCGCGGGGCTCCATGGAGAAAGCGGCGGCGGGCGAAGGCGGCGGCAGCAACAGCAGCAGCCGCAGCAGCAGCCGCCCCACGTCGGCGGGCTCGTCCCCCTCGTCCTCCTCCGCCAGCCGCGGGCTCCCGGGCCGGGCGGCGGCCGCGGGCAGGCTGGATGGAGGCGGGGGCGGCGGCAGCAGCCCCGGCTCGGCGGCGGCCAGCCCGGGGGGCGCGCAGGCGCCCGGCGGCGGCGGCAGGCGGCGGGAGCCGGTGCTGGAAGGGACGCTCAGCAAATACACCAACCTCCTGCAGGGCTGGCAGAGCAGGTAAAGCGCCGGGCCGGCCCCCGGCGGCGCTGCGGGGCCGCGTCCTCGACCCCGGCCGCCCCCAAGATGGTGCCCGGGCAACCGGTGCTGCCGCCCGACCCGACCCCAACCCTCCCCGGCCGCCGCGTCCCGAGGCCGGGCTCCATTCCCCTCTACGCCCGCTCTCCTTCCTTTTGTTCGACTTGTTTATTTTCCCAGCCGAGTTTGGCATAAGGGCGGGCGGGGAGGTGGCCCGGCGCAGGGTCGGAGCGGTGTCCCCCGGCGTGGCCGCCGCAGGTGCGGGCGGGGGCAGGGGAGGGCTGAGGCTGCACATGCTGCTGTCCCTGCGTGACAGGGTTCCGTTTTCAAGCTCCTTTTTCTATCACGTTAGTCTCCGTCTCCTATGAAGTTAGCTTGGATAACTAAAGAAGGAAAAACTGAGAGCCTCCCAAAATAAATGGGGGAAAATGCCATGCTTGCGATTATTACTATTATATTTTTCGTTATGGGGTGGGACAGCGGAAACAGTTACCTTTGTGTTCAATAAAATAACTTAGGTTGCTGTGTCCTACCTGTTTGTCAAGTCCTAATTTATGCTGATAAGGTGACAGGCCCAGGTCCTGCAATTTGTTGGGCGTGGACAGGCTGACGTGCATCTCTAGGAAGTCTCTAGGAAGGTCTGGTTTTGGTCTAGTTGTAGTGCAAAATTTTTACAGATTTGGATCCAGACTGTAGAGTTAATAGTGCTGTATTGGGATCTGTTGAAAGCAAGAGAGAAGATTTTGTATTAGTGTTTTACTTGTTACTCAACTTTGTCCTCTTAGTGAATGGATGAAGATGTGTGTCCAAAACTCAACTTTTAAATATAAGGCATCACTGTGGTGATTGTGAAGAGAATAAAATGCTATAGAGAGAACAAGTACAGGACTAGTTATAAAGCTCTGCACAGACTTTTAAAAAAAACAAACAAAAAAACCAAAACCTGCTGTTACTTATATTAGGTAATGCCAAGCAATAAGAACATGGAATGGCTGAGATCTTGATGTTCTGACAGTAAATTTAAAGCATTTATAAGTGACAGAGTTGCATAAATGCCAATGATGCTCTGGTGCTGACTCGTGTGTGGCTAAATCAGTGCTAGGACTACTGTAGCAGTACTTCCTGAAGAATTTCAGGAGCTGGTCTAATTCCATACACTGGAGGCCATGCGTAGGTGTACCAGCTATAAATTACAACGAACAAGTTTGGTATGAACTGGAGACACACTCATTTCCATTAAGTTTGACTGCTTCAGCATAGACATAGAGAAGGCCCTTTACTGTCATTTGGTTACCGTAGTTCTGTTCTAGATGCACATTAGACTTTTATCTATTTGTTGGTGTATTTAGTCCTCCTGTAGTTTTGTTTAAAAAACACACACATTTTGAGACCTAAAACGTAGGACTGAAATCCATGACAAAAATTTAAAAGCTTCCCTTGCCCCCTTTTTTTCCCCCTGACACCTCCATCTCTTTTTGTAGGATAGTAGCTCCTTTTTCTGTGTGTGATTTTAGGGGTTGTAATCTGAAATTACAAAATAGTGGTAATTGCTTATAAATCTTTGGGTCTAAAGATGTCTGGTTTTTGTATTCAGAAACAGATTAAATCTTTGATAAGGCTAACAGCTGGAAATGGCGTGTATAGTCTGTGCATATCCAAGAAATTTTACCTGAAAATATCATGGAGAAAAGACAAATGGCACTTAAACAGTTCTACCACAGCACTTGGAAATCAATGTTGGTTTGCTTTTAGCAGTCTTTTTTAATGCTGCTTTATTGTGCTTTGTCAATTGCCAATTTTATTTTCTGTAAATCTGGCTTTTTGAGCAAGTGGATTATGGTGACACAGAGCTTTTAGGATAAGTAACTTTTTTAGTTTGCTCACTTACTCCGTTCTGTTGATGTGTGTAGCTGTGGTTTGGGGTGTGGAATCTGATACAAGTTCTAAACGGATCAGTTGAAACTTGAGGCTCACAGAAGTTGGTCTTATTATATAATGTCCAGTAAATGAGTAGTGATCCATGGGTTTGAGCATGGTTGTCCGTTTGGCCTTCTGGATATTTGTTATGGAGTGTGTTTACTGTACATTGGAGCTCATTCTGTAACAGTCTGTAAGTGACTTCGTAGCTGGCACCTGCAGTGTATTTGTTAGCAGACAAATTAGTTTTGAATTTACTTCATTTGAAAAAACACAAGATTGTTTAACTGCATGATCAATACAACCAGATGGCATGAATATAAATAAAATGGAAAAATAAAGCAAAAACTGACAGAGTTCACTTATCATGGATTTGGAATGTTCTTCTTTCAAGCTCCTTATCCATTAGCCTAAATAATTTAAATGTATTTAATGTTAGCTCTTGCTGTGTGGTATTGAAGTTGAAAGGCTTTCCTAGGTTATCCAACACTTAGTGTGCAGAGTAGCCCTTACAAGTCTGAAGCAATTACTGTAATTTGAATTATAATAAAGTAGTGTCACTTCTGAATAAATGTTCCTTTAGCAGGCATATGCAAGATAGTCTGATTTTGGATGAGGCAACTGAATATGATTACTGAAGCATAATGCTTCATTTATAAGCATTTACTGAAGTAATTGAAGGCCTCAAAATCAGTCAATCTGGATAGCTGCGTTACTTCTTACTTTGAGAATTTCCGAGGGTTTGTTGTTTGTTACTAAGGAAATCTATTTGTTCTGATCTAGCAGACCAGGAACAACCTGATCTGGAAAGGAGTGAGGTGATTCCTCACCTTTATGAGAAGCAAAAGGAAACTGCAGTTTTTTGTTTGGTTGTTTTGAGGCAGTTTGTTGTGTGATAAAGGTGTGAAGGGGCCCAGGCATTTGGAGCGTTTCCACTTGTCTGTAACTTTCTGTGGATTTATTCAGGTATGGATACAGAGAGCGGAGCTTAATCTGAAACAGACTCCTTGACATAAGAACACTTGTGTCTGGTGTGAGACATCAGGGCATCTGGCTGTCTTTGCTATGAAATTACAAGTAATTGTGTTCTCAATTGAAGTACTATTACAAATAATTTCTATTGGGATTTACTTGTTGCATGTGTGTGGGAGGGTAGAGCTTGTATTTTAAGCAGGAGTTAATGTGGATTTGATGGACAAATATGTCTCTGTAGTGTCATCTCATGTCACGCAAGACCTATTTTTCGTTAATTAATTTGAAATTATGGAAATACTTATTGCCTGTGATGTTACTATCCTGTCTTTTGAGTAGATTGGCAAAATGTTGTAAAAAATCTTAAAACCGCCATTTGCCCAAGGTAGTGGGAAATTCATGGTGTCTGCATCCCCCTCTCTGCTTTTTCCCTGAAAGTACTTAGTACTTACACTTGTAGGGTTTTATCCTGCAAGTGCGTATAAAGTCCTGGATCATCCGCAGTTGAGCCAGGACTTAAATTTGGGTTTGTAACAACAATGAATGGAGCCCTAGCTGATGGATGTTGTTGCTTTTCTGAGCTGAACTGCTCTATGTAAGTTGTTCTGTAGCCCAGGTGTTTTCTAAAGCATTATTTTGGCCTACTCCTGTTTCCTCTCTCAGTTGGGAAACATATTGTGTTACCAGCCTGCATGAATCATGCCTGACTTCTTGTCAGGCACCACCAGACTTCTTTTGGGGATTAGCTGCATTCCCTGTAGGTCAACAAAAAGTGTACTTTGGGGCAGTCTGGGGATTTTTTGCACTTAGGATCTTTATCAGGCTCTCCAATGCCGTGGTGTAATCTCTTTTCTTGTGTAGTTGCACAGAACAGTTGCAGTCTGACTCCTGCCACAACAGAAAGACCCTTTCTTATTACCAGTGTCCCAAGCAGCAGATAGGATACTGCCAGAAGAGCCATCAGATTTTAGTGCTACTTTTGGGGCTGATTTCACTGGCTTCCAGAGCTTTTGCTGCTCTGACTGCAGCTGTTACGGGAGGGTTTTCTACGTATGCTGACAAAATATGTCAACACTGTATTGTGCTGTAGCACAAAAACCTGCGTGTAACTTTTTTATTATTATTTTTTAAAATTTATATATATATTCTGGAGAAACAGATTGTGACCTCTTAGAAGAATTGACAAAGGTATCTTCAAACACAGTAATAACCTCCCTCTCCCTCTTTCTGAATTAGCTAACTAGTCTTTCACAGAATTTTGTGATTGACACATCTGCTTGTGGAGTTTTGGGGTAGTTAGCACCTCTAGTATTTGCCAGTTCTTCAATGGTACCAGTCAAGTTGTTTGAGCAATGAATTGGGGCATTTTCCAGTATAAAAAATTAGTAGATGGTTACTGAACAAACTATATGACTATGGTTGTATACATATATACAACCTATATAGCTGCTGGGAGGGAAGTCTGTCCTAGAGAAGTTAACTGGGGCTTTTTTTTTTTAATATAAGAATAAACCACACTGTCAGGATTCTACCAGTAGACAGTATCTGAAAAGGAGAAAATAGCCATGTACTTACTTACTGTTTGCAAAGTTTATTGAAATGGGAATTTTTTGTCTTCTTAGTGGAATTAGATTAACACCAGCTCCTCCACTGCGTATTTTTTCATCTTAGTGTGATTCTGTGGCGTATCTATCCAGGGCTTTGTGTAGTGTTGTAATACCCTCCAGGATTTATTTGCAGAGTCTATGAATGGGGGAACTCCCTTTTTAGGAACTGAAGATGCAATATATTCTATTCGTTCTGTTGCTGGACATCTCCTCCTTGAATTTTGGAACCTTGCTTATAATTTGTTAGCAATTGTGGAAACCTTAAAATTTCAAGGCATTTTTATAATATGGTGCTATCATTCTATTAAAGATCTTACTTGCAAAATAGGTTTTACTGGATACTGTGTTGTCCCTTCACTTATAGGCTCTTTGTAGTAAGAGGCAATGTGAAAAGGAAGAAATCTACTTAAACCCAGCTTATTTTAGTTCTTTGGAGAAAATGATGTTTCCTGTGCTAAACACTCAGTAGCTGCATATTTTACATTATTGAAATCAAGATATATGTCATTAGTCTTAAATAAACTTGGAATTTAAAATGCCAAAAAGTCAGTTATTAGTAAATTCTGTTTTGGATTAAGGCACTAATCTGTTTTCTTAATCCCAAAATCTATGTAGCAAAAATAATCACATCAAAATGTAGGCTTTCTTTTTTCTTCCTCTCCTTCCTTCACTTTTTGCTGTTGAAACTTCTCCCCCTTAAGTATCATGAATGCTCACTTAAAAAACAAACGAAAGTAAAAAGAAATAAATCAATCTTTTAAAATGTATATCCCTAGTTTCTTTGTAGGAAAATTTAAGTTAAGGTGTACTTTCTCTTTGTCTAGTTAGTGGTTGATTAAACCTAACTGGTTTAATGATAGACTGGTTGATTAGTTTGAATTGCTTTTGCTGTTGCCTCTAAACCAGCTCTGTTGGGAGAATGGAGAGGGTGTTTCAAACATCAGTGTCAGATAAAGAATTTTAACAAGGTAAGAGAGAGGCTGAGAAATCCATCATTCTCTGCCCTTCAGTGATGCTTGCAGGGAACATTTGGAAGAAGACAACTTTGAACCTCAGGCTGAAATTGAAAAGGATGGTCTTGCAGTTAAGGAATTGGTTTGCACTGTGGGGGTGTGGATTCTTGTTGGAGAACTGCCATGGACATTTCTCTTGTCCCCAGGCAGGTAACCCAAGCTCTTTGTTCCTCAGCTGCTTGTGTCACATGGTGTCAGGGCTGCTTATGCCTATGCAGAGGATAAATTCATATAATGGATAATAACCTAATGCGGAAGATGCTTGATGATAATGTAGGAAAAATCTGTTTGAAACAGATGAGACTCGGGCATTTTCACTCAGGCAGTATATTTGGGATTTGCGAGTGCTCTTCAGAGCTGCTCAGCAGTCTTGTACCAGAGGGAATGAAGTGACAGTCAAAATAGAGTGTGGTCTTCCATTCACCCAGATGTCACACTTAGTTCTCAGGCAGTGCAAAGAAGTGGCAGTTGGCACTAGCACTGAAACAGGCACTTGCCCTTATCTGGGTTTTGTTATTACTGGCTCATTTTGCTGCTAGCTTTTTGAATGGTGATTTCTGTGCTTAGCAAGGCAATGATAAATGTGCTTAGAGGGAGGACACATGCACTTGCTGGCTCATTTAAAAAACCCCACCAGTTTATGAATATGGATTTTGTTCATGTAGGAGAAGTGACAGTAGGTTGTTAAACTAAGTAATCTGCCTGGAGTAATTTTATGAGTGTATAAGTATTCAAAAGTTTTTCCCAGTCTTTTATATTTAAAACCAAGTGTTCAGTAAGAATCTATTTGGGCTTTAGCTTCTCCTAATACTCTTACTTTGTTCTTTATGATGTATTTAAAAGGTTGAACCTTCTAAGTGAAAAGGTTGCTAAAAATTACCATAACTATGGCTTTTTAATGTAAAACTATATTTGTTAAATATGTATTATAATGAATGATGAAACAAAAAGCGGTGAATTTGGTTCATTGAAAAATGCAGAGTTTGTTTCCCTATAATAAACTAATGTAACTTTTTTTTCAAGTATCTTGGCATTGTGCTTTAGATCTTGGAGGCTTTCGTGGGTGTCTTCCTGAGATGTTTGATTACTTTTTGGAACATAATCCAGAGAGACAAAGTTTGCTTAGTATTTAACTGTTGCAAATAAAAATGTTGCCGTAAATGCTGTCTAAATGCTACTGCACTTCACTTCTCAAGATGGCATTTAATTAGTAGGTAATTTAAAGCTGAAGGATGGAGATTCTTAACTACTCAGTTGTATAGCACAAGCCATAGCATTTGCAGTGGTTTCTGTTCTGTCTAGACTTGTGTTTCTCTTCGGGTATTGATCTGAGAATTTATCTTCTGGTGATAGAGGATTCTTCACCATAGCCATGGGAACAGTTTGCCCAGAGCTAATCACTATTTAAAAAACTGCCTGTTGTACTTAGTGTGTATCAGCCTTTGACTCTTCACTGAATCTCATTATGCTGGACTGAAGATACCTCTTATCACACTTGAGCTCTACATTCATTCTTTTTGGGCAGGCCAAGTGGCTATGTTTTATCTGTATTTGGAGTATCTAGACCAACGGAGTTTTCCTGCTGCAAGTCAGCTCTCCCAGTAACTAATAATTTATGATGGTCCTGATGGTTATTGAGTGTTTCAGAGTTTTTATTTACATGGGACACCAGAACTGTGTACGCTTTCAGTTGTAGTTGCACTTGGGATCAAATACAAGGATAATGCATTCTGTTTGCTCCAACTCAGTATTTATTCCTTGCTTAAAAAGTTCAAAGACCATTAGCTTTTTAGGTCTCCGTTGGTTATTTTTTAAAAATTAGGTTGTTAGTTTTGCCTCGTAGTTTAATTAGTCGTAAGTTAGTCTGATCACAGACAACACTGAGACCTCATGTTCCCTGGTGCTGCTTGGGTTCTCCAGACAGGTGTCTCCATACACATACTCTTGTTATTTCCTATTTACTTAAGCTGCAACATCCTGGTGCTTGTTATGCCATATTCTCCTGGTATCCAGTATACTTCTCGATCCAGGAACATATGGTATAGTACTACCCAAGTGCATGCCAGAAGCATCAAAATGAAGGGTAGCACTTCACTAACCTTTTTTTGTCTGGGAAGGTGTTGGAAAGGATTACTGTGGTAGCTGTCAACCTGCAGACTGCTCTCTCCACAGTAAGCATGTTTTTGCATATCCACAATGATCTTTCTTGGGCTTTCTCATGGTGCATGCAGGCCCTATTTTTTGAGGGGGTAAAAATAGCAGTTAATTATTTGTTCAGGAAGACAGTAATTTTAAAATATGGTTGAGGAAAGTTATTATTAGTTGGAAGAATTATTTGACCAAAATAATCAGTAGGTTTTCCTTACTCTGAATTTTTATGAGTCAGTTCTTTTCCAGGTGAATCCTCTGTCTTGTAATTATGACTTTTTTGCCACTAGATGTATAATTTTATTTTGACAGTATTGGAAAGCATGATGTTGGCTGATGATAGCCTATTTTCATATCATCAGCAATCTTTATGGAAATTTTCCTCCCATGTAGGTCATTGCTAAGCACTCCAAAGTAAAGTACTGATTGCCAGAAAACCCTGTTAGAAATACGTTGACTAAAATAACCTCATTTAGTTATATTTTGAGGCTAGCTTCATCTTTTAACTGTTTTTCAGTGCATTTAATGTGTAATTTTCTGTGGTTTGGGTGCTTGCCCATTGTTTTTGATGAAAAGGAGCTGGATGCACCAAGTATTGATGAACCTTAACCTTTTTTTGTCATTCACTATATGCTTGGTGTAACCTAACAATTTTGTTGGTGGTACCTTTTTATTAAAATGGCAGTTTGAAATTTGGAGTATGAGTCTTCAAAATAAAAGACAGGGATATGCTGATGTGTAGTAGTAATTGCTGTATGTTTGATGCTTATTTAGGACCCTCCTGCAGGCCAATGTGGTTGCTGTTGGGTATCAGCATTTGCAGGTGCCTTAAGAGGTACTTGACTGAAAAGATCTTAGGCTATCAGTTAGATGGTTCTAAACTGAAATCCCTAAATTACTATTTTTGTTGTGTTTTGAGTAAGTTACTACTACAAGTTCATGTATCAAGTACATATTTTTCAGTGACCGAGGAAATGGCTTTTTTCAACTGCACAGCCTTTCAAGGGTTTTCTGTCTCAGTGTTAAGAGCTGTGTGTTATACAGTATGCATTTAGTCAGGTTTACAAGATTTTTTATAAAATAAGTTGATGTTTATTTCATTTGCTTGAGAATGGACTTGGAGCACAGTTAAGAATAGTGGTGAGGCAAGAAGTACATAAATGTAAGTTGGGGCTGTGTGTTGATAAAGCTTCAGTGTTTACCTTATATACAGAATAGTGAACCACGCTCCACTTACAGCTGTGTTGGTTGCTACATCTTTCATTGAGGTAGGGCACACACACTGTGAGAAAATCTGCACACTGCAGTCAGAGTAGTGCGTTTAACATCAGCAGGAGAGGGGTGTGTGTGTGTTTTTCCAGCTTTGGAATATGGAGAAAACCTTTCTAGTAAAAGGAGACTTGTTTAAGCAAATGCAGGCAAGACCAGGCATTCTGCTATTTGTGTACTTGAATTTATGAAATGAAAAAAAAGAGGAGGGAAGAAGAGAGGGAATGGCCAATTTCTTGTCTGTTGCCATTATTTGGAGTTGTGTCAAGTTTCTGTGTGGTGCTTTTATCATGGTGATAGGAGGAAAATAATGAACTTAATCATGAAGAAGTTACCAAGGTGTAGACAAATTAACTCTATCCCAGCCCAAACCAGCACAGTGTAGGAGCAAAACGGGTTATTCACTGCTGCAAGCATTAAGCATTTGGTGGTTTTGGTTGGTTGGTTGGTTTGGTTTTGGTGTTTTTATTCTGGCTGTTTTTTAGCTGAAAGGTTTGTCTTCCACACCAGAAAGTGTAGTGTGGATTTTGTCTCTCCTTTCTTCACCTCTCTGCTTTTCTCCTTTTTTACCTTACCTGCTTAGTGAGCTTTGTTTTATGATCATTGTGTTCATGTATCAAACTTCATCCTATTTTTATTATGCAAGTACAGGAAAGGGTAGTTTGGCAATAGAACAAGAGAAGAAAGAAAAGAGTAGAATGGCTGGAGAGTTTTAGAAAAGGGGTTAAAGCCTCTGGAGGATGGACTGATGAAGGTAAAGCATATGTAAGGACAGGACAAGAGGGTATAGTTTCACACTGAAAGAGAGTAGGTGTAGATTAGATGTTGGGAAGAAATTCTTTACTGTGAGAGTGATGAGCCACTGGCACAGGTTGCCCAGAGAAGTTGTGAATGCCCCATCCCTGGAAGTGTTAAAGGCCAAGTTGGATGGGGCCTTGAACAACCTGGTCTAGTGAAAGGTGTCCCCTCCATGGCAGGGGGCTTGGAACTGGATGGTCTTTAAGGTCCCTTATGCCCAAGCCATTCTTGGTCCCATCCTACCGAAGACAGAAGTAGATGTTCAACTGAAGACAGCACAAGGCTAGACCTTTACTTCTTTAAAGAAAAAGTCTGGATATTGTATAACATGAATTCAGAATGAAGTCTTGGAAACCCAAGTGAGAGAATTTGCTCTTATTTATAAATTTGAATACTGCCATTAAAAATGGCACACAAGAAGTAGTGAGGAAGGTAGTGTTTTTTAAATTGCAGAATGTGTAGTGAGGATTTTTCTGATTTTACTTTCTTCCCTTCGCCACCTTCTGTAGCAGAGCTAATTTCAGGCAAGTAGAGGACTGATGTGAATAGCAGCCAGAGGAAGCTACTAACAGTGTCCACCTGGATATATATTAACGTGCCTGGCTTACCTTTGCCCTTTTAAACACAGTATTGTTTATATGGGAATTCAAGCATCTGTGATGACGAAACTGTTTTCTTATTGAAGATTGTAAGTATTGTTTCTTCATTTTTGATTGGAACAGCGATGATCTGGATTTCTGTGGAACAGTATTTCTAGAAATATGTATATATATATGTACAAAGCGGCAACCTAATGCGTAAAGGTCTTCAGAAGTAATGGTTGCTCACAAATCTAAATACTCTTTCTTCAGAAGGATCAAGGCTAATGCTCTGCATATCTCAAAACATATTGATGAAACCACCCTCTTATGGATTCTGTGGCCTCTATACATATGTTTCTAAGAGACAGTGTTGACAAGATACTTGGTAAAGATGGCTGCATATCAGGTGTCAGGATAAAGACCAAACATAGAAACTTAAACTTCTCGTTTCAGTCAATGAATTAATAGTCCTAAGAATAAAGGCAAGGGAAATGCTATTGGATTGTAAAGTATTGGCACAGAAAGCTGAAAAGTTCCAACTATCCTAAGATGGTGTAAGAAAGGTCTGGTTTCTGCAAAGCTTTGTTTGAACAAGCTGGGTGCAGAAGAGCTGGAAGGAAACCAGCATGCTGATTTTGTTACCAAGATTCTTACTTTGTATATCATATTTTTCTCCCATATGATGTGTAAAGAAAATACTGCATTGGATATGTTCGTTCTTCCCAACTGGGAAACTTTTTAGACTGTGGATAAAAAGAAAAATTTTAAATGCTAGGAAGAGCAAACAGAAGGGAAGACATAAAATTGAGAACTTCAAAAATTCCCAACATAAGACCTTAACTTGCTTTTTACTTCTTTTTTTTTCTTCTTCTGTATGTGTCTCTCCCTATATATAAGTAGTATATGCAGTTCACAAAAATGGCATTAATATAACAGGTGAGTTCTCAGCCCCTTGTATATGACAGTGAAATTAATACTTCTTGTTCAACAGATTTTGCCAGTGAAAAAATATTTTAAATGAAACTTACAGTTGGGAGAAATGCCAGCATTCATGTGGTTCAAGTTTGAGAACCTAGATGATAAATTATCTGCATTTTGAAAGTGAAAATAACAGCTGCTATGAACACTGCAGTAAAAACACAGAACAAATTTAAAACCAGGTGTTTTATTCCATCAACTTGCACAAAAATTACTGTTGAAATAGATGTGTTCAGAAAGCATTTTCCTACTAGAAGGTATCTGGCAGTTCATGTGTTCACTTAGAATATATCATAATACTTTGTGTCTAGAACAGCTGTAGAGAGTATACCCTCAATTAATTTTATGAGAAGTACGGAGTGGAATGGAGGAATGAAGAATTGGTTAGAGGACTGGTGTCTCCTGACATCATGCATATATCTTTTAGTCCTGGAAATGAGCTTTAAAATTTTTGTTTTCCTTTCACAGATGATAATCAGATCTTATTATTATGAGTTTCTTCCACATAAATTATATGAGTAATGTAGATATGTCCACAAGCCAAAAATAGCTAAATGACAGTGAGGCAGGTATCAGAAAGCCAGGTTCTTGAATACAGAAGCTTTGTATAGGCATTATAACTCTGATGATCTAGATTGATGAAGATAAGCACACTTCTGATAAAAGATGTTTCAAACTATTTCACTTTCTGTTTTGTTAGAAATGGTAAAGGAAAAAAAAGGCTTGCGCCCATGAGCTTGTGTCCTTGTCAGTATTGCAATGCATTACTCAGTAAAAATAAAATACTTACTAAAACTGGGTTGTAGCACAACTGTTCTATTGTTTAAACTTTTAACACTATATTTCATGGTGATAGTGTCTTCTTAAAAAAGCCCAAAGTTTTTTTTTTTTAAAGTTTTATTTTTTTATCTGAGAACACCATTGTACTTCACAAAATTTGAAGCGTCAGATGTGATGCTTAACATTCCTGAGGTTAGAGTAAGAGGTGCTGGATCCGTAACTGACCACATCTTTCTTCATTAAATGATTGCTAGATTAAATATAGATATTGTTTTTCTTTTCTTGGTGTAATGGTCAGGTCTACAAATGACTCTCATTGATTGATTACAAGATGGTTTTCAAATCTAAACATTAATTTTTCAGTTTACAGGAAGGTTGTTATTTCTTGACGTCTTTTATTCCTTGATGTTTTTAGCTGCAGACTAGAAAGTAACAGTTAAGAGTTTCTATCTCCTGGCAATGATTCTTGCTGACGACAGGGCGTTGCAAAACAAGGATGAACTCTGAAGGTCTGGCAAAGAAGTCGGTGAAGTGTGATACAACCTCAGTAAAACTCTGCTGACTCAAGGCAGCTAATTGAAAATTTATGCAATAATATCCATCGGTGGGATGTGGTTATGCTTTGAACCTCAATGGATTGCATTATTGTAATACAGTACGGTCAGTATCTTTCTTTGACAGGTTCTTGTTCTTAAAAAGTTGGCTTCAACAAAGTAGCCTCTGAATATTGAAAAGATGTCAACTTGAAATCTAGTGGATCTAAAAATAAACTAGGAGTAGTCTTGAATATACTTGAAACTTTTCCTGCCATTTTAAAAACATAAATGAAATGCTTAACAGTCCTTAATATAACATGTACTTAGAAAAATAAAATTTTTGCATAGTATGACAATCTTTATTAATAGTTACTTCCTTTTGTAGCAGATCACTATGTAAAATTAAATTACTTTATTTTAAATTAGCTGTGTAATCATGCTATACTTCCCTGTCCACCGTTCTGTTGCCAGTACCTCTGTTCTCTTTTGTTTTTTCAGGCTATTTTGAACATCCTAAGGCATTTCTGTAATTCCATATTCTGTTTGTAAAAATTACAGTTATAATTGATGCTGATGCAAGTCCTGTCCAGTTAAGTCTATGTATACACTTAATGCTTACCAGGCATCATACAGTATATCTGCAGTTGTTCCACACCCAGTAAGGAATGCAGTTTACTGTGCCAAGTAAAGTCATCATCAGGGAGATAGTGCAAGGGATCTGGAGGCTGCTGGTAAAATGTGTGGTTCGTATTTTTCTTTTGTATTCCTTCTTTTCTCTCCCTCTGTTTCTCTCTGGGTGGGCACTTTAATCTAAACGTGCTTTTGAGGCTTATTTCAGAATTACCTCTTCTCCCAAGTGCCAAATTGCACTGGTTAGGGGAAAGTTGATAATTTTCCCCAGAAGTGAAAGCTGGGACACCCAATCTGGAGTAGTTCTGTCTAGCTGGGTCTCTTTGCATCTGGATGAGAAAAACACAGCCAGAGACTGGAATACCAGAAACTTCTAATTCCTTGTTTTTCTTCTGTCATTAAATAACTTGCTAACAGGACTGCTAGTTTTCCCTCCAGTCATTATATTTTGATAGTAAAAACCCTAGTGAAAATGTAATTATGCTTGGAAAAGCACTGGTACTCTTATCCTTCTTTTCTAATTAAGATACTGATTTAGGCTTGATAGTCATAAGAAGCTGTGAGAACAGCCAGTATCTTAAAGCAGAGCTCGCAGATGTCAGCAGAGCTCACAAATATGAGAATGGTTTGCAGCGAGCAATTGATCACCTGTGGGTTGTGACAGCCACGTCCAGCTGCTCTGTCCTTGCCAAGGGGCTCAGGGCTTCAAACTGCTAGTTTGATTCTGCAGCTTTCTGGTAATCCAGTGCTTTTCCAGCCTTTATGGCCGTGCATGCCGTGTGCTGCTTATGGGGTGTAGGCGGGTGACGCCCGGCTATTGCGACACTCGGCAGCGTTTTGCTGTGGTGGTTTGTGCTGGCTGCCCACAGCCCTGCTTTGGTGCGCTCAGCACTGCATGGCCTGGGGTTCATCTGCGACCGTGAGCTCACTGGTGAGAGCTGTGGAGCTGTACTGAGCTGATTCACAGCCCCCAGGCCCAAAGGATAGGTTGCAGGCATGGCACAGCTTACTTCATTCAGTGGTTTAAATGCTGTTGGCCAAAGGATATCCTGTGACAGATACTGTAATTTTGCTGTCCTGTGAAGCAGAAGGCTGGCAGATTATTCAAATCTAGCTCAGGGCTTCCTGTAGCACACTCTGCTCCTGTGTGTGAGGGAAAAGTATTGGAAGTGTCTCCCTGTGCTTTGAGCCTTTGTAGAGGGGTCAGATGAGTGTGAAAACTGGTGAGAGGCTTAGGTGGCTGCTCCTTTGGCATGGAGTTTCTAGTGGGAGTCCCTGAGTTGAGGGACGAGCTGCAGAAAATAGCTGGACTGTCTAAGCAGATTGTAGCAGTTTACAGCTGCTCATCACTTAGGTTTTTATCTTTTTCTATGCTAGTTTTTAGATGGAAGAATTAAAGCCTTGAGGAGAAGAGGTGAGCAGCTGCCAGCTGTAGTCTTGCTCCTTGAGCTGAACAAACAGGTTGGCAGTGGAATATTAAGCTTTTCTGTAGGATCGGATAAATGATACGAGTCTGCCTGCCTTCCTTTCCATGTTCTGAGGATCTCTCTCTTTCCCATTTATTTGATCTTGCTTTTTGATACCGTGACAGCAAGTATAAGAGATGGACTGAGGAGAAGAAAACATTTGAAAGTAAGGAGATCAGATATGAAAATATTACAAGTGCTAAAAATTAGAGGTAGATGAGCTGTGACCTCGGGTTCCAGAGAGGAGGCTAATGACATGATGCTTTTTGTAGGTTTTATTCCCCTTAAGCTTAAGAATTGATTTTTAAAAAGTGGCATTTGAACAGATTGAGCTCAAGAGATGGGAATAGGTGTCTCAACTGAGAGAGCTGGAAACCTTAGTGGAACTGTCACTGGTAATAGAGAAAGCAGCTGGTATAGGCAAAAATATAGTGCAGTTTCTCACAGATATTTTTTACTTGAGATGGTGTCAGGACATCAGAAACAGATGTCTGAAAGACTGAAAATACCTACTCTGAGCACTCATGTTGAGTTTTAACTTTCATTAAATAATTCCCTCAACTGGATTTAATTATTAGAATGCTGAGTTGTCTGCTTTTTAACAGAAAAATAATAGAATGATGAAATTAACTTGGTTCTGGACATGTGAAAACTACTACTACTCTGGCGATTTATTTATTACCTCCATTTGTTCTATGCTTACATTTTTGGTTTGTTGGTGGTATTGTCTTCTGTTTGGTACTTGGACTCTTGGAGGGGTCTCTTCTGTTTAAAAGAGTATTTTACACTTGTGAATTGGTTTATTCCACTCCCGTCATACCTTCTTTCCGTACACATTTGCCAACAGAGGGTTCAAAGGTTCACTTAAATTGTGTCATGTTCATACTGCTGAAGGAAAAAATGAAACCACCTTTTGTCTTTCCCTTCACAGGAAAAAAGTTCTGTTTCTTGGAATCCCTTCTATTGAATTTTTTCCTGAAATTCTTTTTGTGCATTGTTATCTGCTCTTTCATTCTTTCGGAGACTGCATAGTAGGCAAGCTGGCTACTGCAGTTCTAACAGCAAGCATGAGGTTTACTCTTAGAGGAGTCTAAGAATATGCCTAAAATTATTGCTGGTGTTTTAGTCTGTTCTTAAGAAGTTTTTTCTCCAACTAAGTTGTGAGTTTTTTGGTTGTTTGGTTTTTTTTTTGTGGTGTAGTGGTTTCTTTTTTTTTTTACTGTTCTTTTATATGCTGTCTGCTTGTTAGTGCTCAAAACGAAATGAAAAGCAGAGAAGGGTACCTTGTCAAACGCTGCAGTGCAGGACCAGTGTGAGTACTGAGGAGTGTGGTGAAGGCAAGGTAGTAGGGTACCAAAGAGCACTGCAGAGCAGGAGTGACCTTCAAATGTCAAATCTCAGTGAGGAAAGAGGCTTAAGAGTTTGTGCTCCATAAAGTGAATGAATAATACTTCTTTAGAATGTTTTATTTTGAGAAATAGTAGGTTTTTTGAAATGGCTGTAAAAAAAATATGTCTCTCCGTAGTTCAAATTTTCAGTTGGGATATTTCTTTTTGGACTTTTCCCTGCCCCCTTTTCTTTGCTTGAGCATATCTGATTGTGATCTGGATGTCTCAGATACAATGACCAAGAGGAGTTATTTTTTTGGGGAAGGAAGAAGTGGGAATAATGGAATCATATATTGTCTATTTGTGGTGTCAGGTAAGAGAAACTATCAGCTAAGGAGCAGCATCTATTAAGACTGTTTGCAAACAGTTGATAACATTTGAGAATAAACTAAAAAAAGACTACAAACAAGTGGAGAAGCAGAGAAGTGCTTAACACACCATTGATTTTTTAAATCATAATTAGGGACAAGGAAAAAAACTAGGTGGAAGAACTCTTTAAACTACACTTGTGGGAAAGACATTGAAATAAATTCTAAGTCATTACTGAAGAGAACTTAGTGTGGTTGAGTAATTTTTCTTGCTTCTGTTTTTTAAAGCTGTAGACTTTTGGTAACTGAAGGAAAACATACTGCTTATATCTGCTAGTTGAGGAAATGGTTAAGCTATAACAACTTTCCTTCTTCCAAATCTCCCTGTGGCATTTCGTTATTATGACTGTGGAGGTTCATGAAGAAGTTTGAAATGTAGCCTAAATGTTCAGGCACTAAAAGTAAGATTTGGGGTTCCAGCTGTTACTAGAACCATTAAACTTCAAGTCTAATAGATATCCCACAACTTGGTGTTACTTCCCGTCATGTGGAAAAAAGCCTGCTATTTTGCTATATTTAATGCTGGTTTTTACCTTTGCCTAGAGGGTAGAGCACAAACCTGACCTAAGAGACTCCATAAAAATCTGAAGTTGAACTAGAAGCAGGCTCTAAGAGATGTTTTATTTTTCTCATTAAGTTAGTTAGTTGTTCCATAGTTTTATCTTTTCCAGGCAGGTCATTCTGCTTTATGTCATTGATAAGCAGAGACATTGTCAGCATGTTTAAAAGAATTTGATTTTGCTATAATATCGTCATTATTGGCCTAATTAATGCCCATGTACTAGTTTATTGCAAAAGGGAAGAAATTAAACTTTTCTTTTGAAGCTGTTGGTTCATAGCTGTTCATAGCTCAAAAGTTCATAGTTTCAGTTATGGCAAAGGAGTTATTTTTGTGTGGGAGGTTGGATTAGATCAGCAATTCCCAAATTGTTTTTAGTACTAGCATGATTGTAACTATAGGAGTGACAGCAGAAATTGTTAAGCTTTAAAAAAGTTACTAGTGAGTTTGACTTTTGTAGAGCAGACTGATTGCTTTTGTATTAAGAATGACGTCAAATTTTATTTGAAAGTACTGACCTGCCAGCTGATCAGCCAGTATGACTCTTCTCAGTAATTCAGTAAGATACAACAGGGGATTTGACAGAAACGTATGTAATGTAATGTAAGAGGCTCCTGGAAAAAGAAGTTTTGTACTTTTAAAATGTGAGCACAGTGGAGACTAATTTGGCAGGACTGCTGTTGCGGAGTGGTCCAAATTGTTCTTACTATCGGGTTTTTTTGACTATGTCTAAGATTCTTACTAGTAAAGCAGTTGTTATTGTGTGGCAGGCTGTGTTTTCAGCCTGGGAGAAAGCAGTTGCGCATAATTGCATAAAAGCTTACTTCCTAAGAGTTTGGGGTAGTTGAAAGTTGGTAATGGGGCAACGAGTTTCTCTGTGCTGTCAAGACAGGACTGCTAAGTACAATCACAAATGCTTGCGACCTTGTTGTGGATGGGTAGAATATGCACCTCATTCAAAAGAGAGAAGCAGCAATATGTTTTACTGAGGCAAAATAATAAATTGACAGAGTTAAATAAATTAGATGGAATTTAAAAAGGTTTAGCAATGATTTGACAAGGTTCAATAAGCTTGATGGCAAAGTTCACCTTATTAAGTACTGAATGGAAGAAACATACCCAGGAAAGCTGAATTAGAATCAAGTTAGAATGATTCACATGTAGACCAGAGATACAAAGAGTAAGGAAGACCCTCATGTTAAGTCATGAGGTTCAGAGCTCTTGCTTTCTTAACTCCTTGTGGAGAGTACATGGAGCTGGATCCAGTCTTAGTCTCAGACTTGGACAAAAGTTTATCTATAATGGAATTATCCATACAATGTTTATTATAATATTAAGCAGCTATGTGGATTAGCAATGTTTCATTAGAGTTAATTCAGCATGCTATCAGTCTGTCTCCAAGAATCTGTCACAGGTAAGGGATCTCTCTGCTTTGTGTAAGGAAGGATCTCTTGGTCAGGTAAGGGATCTTAAACCTTGAGAGGCCTCAAGGGGAGGGTCACCTGGCATGCCGTTCAGGGAGAGCTCCAGTTGGATCCATCCTGATAGTAATATTTATGCAGTGAAGTAGTTGGCTGCTTGGCAGTACTGTAAACCAGATGGGTGTCTTCATTTTAGCTGTAATCTTATGTACTTCAGTTGTTTTGCATTTTTGGGTTTTGAAACCACCTTTTAAAATACTTTTCCTGAGGCACCTTCACTCCCTTGTACCTGAGCCCAGAGCTTTCCAGCTCGCAGGTTCACCACAGGGCATGAGACCTGTTGCTTCTTAGTCAGCCTGAACCAAAGTATGGCCTGGGGTCAAGTATACCCACACAGATTTACAGCTGAAAATACTGAAAATCCAGTGGTTTCCATGTGATGCTTGTGGTTGCAGAGGAATTGGATTGTTTTCCTGCTGTATGGATGACTCTGCAAAGTTCCCCTTCTACCCAAAGACTGACCTGGCTGTGTTATTCTGACTCCAGCTTTCATCACTGGGTTGGCTGTACTGGGATGTGTTGCTGTGTGCTGCTACTGGGCAGTGATGGGGACAGGGAAGGAAAGGTGACAGAGCAGTAGCTCTGTGTGACATCAGGTAGGGGAAGACTAGTTTAAAAACTTTTAAAGAGCAAGTCAGTAATTTGTCCTTGAGGGGGGGAGAGAGAGAAATTACAACTGAATTCATTTGTGTTTTCTAAGGGCTGCTTTTTCCACTTTGCCCAGTTATGCAGTGTACCACTTTATTGAGATTTTGGGGGAACAGTAGCTGCTTATTTTGCACCTTTGCTGTGGACTGTGGTGTAAAGATGTTTCTGCCTAAATCAAGTAATTGGAGTTTAGAGATCTAAGTTGGACTCATATCTTAATGTTTAGCCTTCTTTTTTCCTCTTCATTTTAAGTTAACTGATCATAAAGGAATTATATATATATTGAGAAATACCAAAGCTGCTTCATGTATTCAGTAAAGTAGTTTTAGAATGGAATTGTTGACCTAGAATGCAAACAATGATAAGAGGAAGCCTGTGCTGATTTCCCAAGTTTTCATCCATGGAGATTACATAAAATATAAATAAGATTAAATATAGGTTTTGAAAGGGTTTTAGTTTCCAGGGGAGTGTCACGTTCTTCAGAATTTCGTATCAGTAACTTGAACAGAATTAAATATCTCTGAAATTGGTGAGAACTAGCAAAACCCCTCAATTTTCACTAACCTAATAATTAGCCTAATGTACATATAATCCAGTGCAGGAGAGTGTTTTGTTTTGGATGGTGATTGGAAGTCTAGCTATTAAATTGCTTTTTTAGACTGCAGTGTGAAATGATTCTTCAGACTTCTGTTTATTTCGTTTTAGGTAGATTTAATGAAAACCTTTTGGCACATCCCATTGCCAAACTGTTCCGCTTGTCTGCTCCTTCATCCCTCCACTTCATTTCCTCTGTAAATTGTCTCTCACTTGTTGGCAGCAGAGTGGTTGTAGTAAAACTGATGTTTTGTCTCAAAAAAATGACATGTGACTGTTCTAATTAATTTTTGGCAACATCTGTCTATTGAAAACTTTTAGGTTGGCGACATGTTTTAATTAAGAGGGTTTATGAAACCTATCTAAACTTTCTTGTCTCATGTTCAAAAATAAAAAATCAGGGGAGAAGTAATAGTGAAGATAGTTCAGTGATTTAGCTATTTAGTTCAATAATTACTATATACAAAATAGTGCAGTTGTTAGAAGAGAATTTCCAACAGTTGCATGTCTTTCCTGTGACAGGGGTTTTTACAGTGTGTCTTAAAGCAACCTTGGTTTCCAGTAAGCATTAAAAATGAATTTGAAAGGACTCCAATGGCCATTTTGCTTGCATTGACATTTACTCCTTTTTATTTATGTGTAGGTCAACTCCCTGAAGATTCCTGACTTACCACTACAGGCTGTTACTGTTGAATATGGGACCATATTCACTCGTGAGCAGCTTTAGGGTTTACCTACAAAGATAATTTCCCTGGTTTTTAACATGGAGACACGCAGGCCAAATCGTTTGGGCTGAGATAACAGACTCCTTTTGTCTCTGTAATTGGCTTAAGATATGACTTGAATGATACTCCTAATTTCTGTACTCTCATTGTTAAATTGAGCAAAAAGCAGTACTTTAAAGTAGCTGAACTACTCTACAGCTACTCTAATTGAAGCTAGAGTAGTCTTGTAATTGGAGCTACTTCGATTTGCAGTCTCTTTGCTGTCTGTCTTGTGGTCTGATTACCTGAATAGTTTGCCTGATATTCATGCCTGGAGGTGTTAGGCCATCTCTTGGTTTGTCATCCAGTGTTTGTCTCCTTCTCAGCTTCAGCATTCGTGCTGTTGTCCCGGGTCACACCCCGTGCCTTTGTTGTTTGTTTCATTAATATTTCAGTCCCTGAAAGTATTTTATCTCCAGGTGAAATCCTAACTAACATCAGGTCTGGCATAAAAACTCGGGGTCATATTGGTTTTCTCATAGCTGAGTGCTTTTCTGTATACAGTCTGTAACTCTTGGCAGCAAAAGAGAGCTCTAAAAATCTGCAGATGTCTGAAGGTGCTTCTCCTAGATGGGACATAATATTGAATAACAGTAGTGCTGGCTTAATTCTTACCAGTGAGGAATGCAAGTTGTTGGAGAAGAGAGGGGAAGAGTTGGGAGGTACAAATCAGGGAAACATAAACCAACTTTACCTCTGCAGATAAGGGTTCAATTCATCACTGGTACACCATAAAAGAGAAGTGATAATAAAGCTTAGGATGTGGCCAGTGGAAGATAGTGTGTGTTAGACACAGGGTGTGTGACTACGTGGGGGTTTACTGCTTCCTTCATACATTTTATGACCTTCTAGCAATGTAGTTCAAAGGACAAGCTCTAGTTGCTGGGGTGAAGGAGAGGGTTGTGGGGATATTTCAGTTGAACATAAGTTTTTTGTTCAACAGCCTTTTTCAGGGGTGTTTATGTTTGGGTTTGCTAAAATTTAGTAGCTGCAAATTGTAGAGAATTTGGATTATAAATGATAGTATTTTGAGATAAAATTGTGATTTAGACCTGGCTGACTCACACAAATTCAGTGGGATGTGGTTTTCTTTACACTCTGTTGCATGGTAATGCTGATCCAAAACCAGTAATTCCAGGCTCTGAGACTGTGTGTTGTGGGGCATTATATTAGGTGACTGAATTTGCTGCGAGTCTCTCATTATGTTTCATGAGAACCAGGCTGTCAGATGAATATATTTGATTCATTTGTGGATGTTGTAATAGCAAGTAGCAGAAAGACCAAGCAAAGGTCACATCTTCTCCAGTCAATCTGTGAAGTCTCCTGCAGGATGTGACAAGTAGCAGACAGAAATCTCCATAAAATACTGCCCTTGGTCAAATCTCACTTCATTATTGATTTGTCTTCATATATTACCATCCTGGAAGAGTGTTCTCTGTGTGTGTGTGGATGTCCCTACTCAAAGGAGAGACTGTTGAAAGAATAATACATAGTATTGTTAGTCACTGTTGGACTCATTAGTGCTTTGAGCAGCTGCCTTCACAGTGGCTGCCTTCAGTGCTGCCTTCTTTTTGATTATTTTCCTTCAAATTTGGTGTTTAATTTGTTGGAGAGTTGTATTTTTTTGGTATGTTAGGCGAACCTCTAAGCTGTTTATTTAATTCTGTATTTTTTAGAAGTACTTTGTGAAAGATGAATTGATGCTAGGCACCAGGCAATTTTTGATGTGAAGTGTGCTTGCCAAACCTGTCAGATCTTTTGAAACGTATTACAGGAAGTGTCAAGCAAAAAAGTGACATGTTTTTTTGGAAGGTCGAATATTTGTGTATCGCTTGCGATTTTGGTGGGGTTTTGTGTTACAGAAAAGAATAGGCAGTAGGATTCCTGGCGTAGTTGGTGTGATTTTGGGAGATGTTTAAAGCTGTGTGGTGATGCAGCTGTTTGCTCAGTTATCAGTTTTGATAACTGCTAATGTGAATAGAGAGATTTACAAATATTAGTGTGTAAAAGCTTCTTTCACAAGCTAGGCATAATTGATTGTCTCATTACATATATATATATATTTTCTTTAAATTTCTTTGAATTTCCTATTTTTAGTGTGTGTATCCCTCTCCCTCCTCCCCCAATGCTTAGGTTTGGGGGGTTTTTTGTGGTTTTGCTTTTGGATTTTCTTGGTAGGGGATTTGTTATGAAAATGAAAGCAAATTAGTTTTTGTCATTTACTTACTGACTCTCACCAGGTTTGGTAATAAGTTCTTCTAACAGTTGTTTCTCTGGGTATTCTTAAGGTACTTTGCAATTAGAATATTCCTTGACTAACTACATGCATTCTACTTCTTTGCATCCTCTTGAGGATGGCTAGGTGGAAGCTAAACATCTGAATGCAAAGCCCAATTTAGCTAGATTTTGGGATAACAGAAGAAAGTGAAGCACTTGATTTCTGATAGCTGCCTTGTTTATTGGTGGGATTTTCATTGCTAGTTGGGACAGAACAATACTGCACATAGACTTGGAAGAGGGAAGCAGTTGTCCATACAGGCTGCAAAGTAGGTGTCTGTAATTTTACTTTCTCAAGGGAGCAAAGCCTTGCTCCTGGGTAAAGTGGAAACAGGAGGACTGGGAGAGGATGAACCAGACTGCTTCCTTCCTTTTGGTATCCAGATGACTGCAAATGACTCCTGTGGACTTGGCTTCAGTGAGAACCAATTTAGCTGCTGAGCCTTGGTGTCATGCAGAGCACTGCCTTCCCCTCAGATGGGGAATGAAGTTGGTGTGTGTCTAACTAGTTGTCTTGTGTTTGGTTCCTTGATCTTGTTTTAGAATCTCATAGAATTGTGTCTTTCTAAAGGTTAACATCCTTTCATTACATACAGATCATTACAAGTGACATGTAACCACTCGGTTCTTGTTTTGTTTTAGGCCTTCATTGTTTTTCTTATGAAGGAAAACATATTTTCCTGCCTGGAAGCTCTGTTTTTAATCTGTGACCTGAATCGAGCCGGATAATAACATTTCCAGAATTAAAATTACAGCAGCCCATTTATTCCCTCAGTCATGTCCCTTTTCTCTTGACCCACAGTACAAAAAATTGAGTCTGCTTAATTGTTAAGTAGTAGTGAATTTGGAGCGAGGAAGAGGAAGGTGGCAAGGACTACTGAATGACACGAGATAGCACTGGGTAGCCAGCCAGCGTGGTGGGCTGTGGGCAGTAGGTGCTGTTAATGGTATCAAACTCAACTGTGTACCTTTTGTTTACATTTGCCCCTAAATTGGAATTGTTACCTCTCAGCATGGCCATGTTGTACTGAAGCATAGATGAATGTACTTTTCCACGATTCTCTATGAATTCAAAGCCTGATGGTACAAATGGATGCATTATTTTTAGGCCTATTCTTCCTCCTTCCTAAGAAGCAACTCCGTAGCAATTCTTAATGTTTATTCTTACTGTAGTCTCTTTTGCCGTAAAATCTGGGCAAAATATCCATTCCTGACTATAGAGAAGTTCAGACAGTTGAAAATAATTGGCATTGTAAGCAGAAGTTGATGACCTGATGAGCTGGTCAGTAGCAATTGTTTCTTCACTGAGGAAGAAGTGACATTCTGGTTCATAAAGAGAGCTTGCTGGCACTTGGCAAAACAGGAAAGGAGATTTCTCTTAATATTTTTTTTGTGTGAGAATTCTGTGGCTGTTGAAATCATAAAGGGCATGATCAACAGAAAACAAGCTGTTCATCTATTAGCTGTGGATAATACTTCTATTTCTTAACCGCATTTGAGATGTGGAACACCTCTAAAAGTATCCAGCAAATTGTAGTTCATCTTGACTGAATTCCAGTAATGCAGAAAAATTACTGTTCTAAAAATCCAGTTTTCATACAGAGATGCTCAAAGTGAGTAAAGCTTTTAATGAATACTGTGGTTCTTACGCTTTCTTATGTTAGAAGGTGATAAATTGAGGAACCTCAGTGAAGAAAGGATGGTAGGGTTACTGAAATGTAAGCGTGTTCTCCTGATCATCAGTCTTTAAATGACAACTTTGGAGATAATTTTTAATAATGAAGTCCTTGGCTGTCGAATGTGTGCATGCCATGCTTTATCTTTATTGGCTCGAATAATTCCATTAATTTTATGGATCAAGGTAAAAGGGGAAAAAAAGAAGCAGTTGTATAAATGTGGCGTTCAGGATGTCCTAATAAGATACAGTTTTCTAAAAGTGAAATATTTCTATGTGACATCTCATTCAGTTACTGGAGCCATAAATTTTGCTTTTCTTTGACACAGTAATTTACTTTCTATCCCACAATTCTTACCTATTTTAAAACTACTTTTTAAAAAAAGGAAGAAAATTACAGAATAGTTCGATTCCTTATTCTTGAAAATCTTCCTTTAGAGGGTTATGGAATCACTGAAAAACATGTGCTGGCAGTGACTGGGGAGAGATTGGAATGGAGCAAAAGGAAAAGGTGTTTGAAAACTCAGAAATGTTGAGAACAGTAGTTGAAGAAGAAGGTAGTGAAATTCTTCTATTGTGAGCTGCTTCTGTTTTTGAGTTAATTTGGTACTGAAGTATGGAGTAGAGCATAGTATTTGTCACATTGTCTGGAATGATGAATTCATCAGTCTGAGAAAGGAAAACACATGAATTGTTACTTTTCCAATGTGGTAGGGAAGGTGATGCTGCCTGTCAGGGTTTTAAATCTGGCTGAACACTGTCCTGTTTCAAATAAATGTATTTTATTTAACAATTTGCATTTTTATGGCTAAAACCAAATAAAAAGTAGATTGTAAAGTATGTATTGTGAGAGTGGCTTAGGAGGAAAGGTGTCTGCGGAAGACCTAAAGTGGTGTTTTAGAAAGAAAAGTTCCTCTATTCATCAATGAGTTAAGTAACTGGGACAAAATCTCCAAAAAGGTAAAACAAAGCTAGCCTGCTGTAGAAACAACCCAGCATCACTCTCCATCCAGAAGTACTTGCTGTGTTAGGTCATTATATAATGAAAACAATTTTATTGTTTGGAAATTATGGAAAAATGGAAGATTTTTGTCTGTAGTCAGAAAGATTTGTCTGTGCTAGTTTGCAGTATTTGGACATCCATACCAGATTTAAACATAAAGTCTGGGATTAGGCAGAGTCCAGCTATGAAGCATGGACTCCATTGTAGGCTACCTTTACGAACCCAAGGACATAATTAATACAGTACTGCTTTCCAAAAGAGTTGAGGTTGTTCTAGAAGATTGAGTCAGAAATTGAATTGTAGTTGTCCAGCTGCAAATATCTGTGTAAAAAACCTCTGTCACGTTATGGATTCAAACTGGAAGTTGTACAAAACCTGGTCCAGAAAACTGACTTAACGGGGAAAGAAGGGTGTGAGGAGTATTCAAATCGCTAGGAACGCATTACACAGTGGAAAGATTTAGCAATCCTACATTGAAAACTTTTTGAGATTACAGAGTAGAGAAAACATGGGTTCAGATGGTTTCTGGGATGTGTTCAGAATAAGGGAAGAAAAGGAGAAACTTATTTTGAGGTGTTTATTCTGTTGGGAGCATACTTTAGTGTGCGTTGCAGGTTTGCATCCGAGTGACAGCTTCAAGGAGCAGTGTACCATGTTATAATGTGTAATTGAATGATGAAATACATAGAAATGTGATTTATTTTTTATTATTTACTTATTAAAGTATTCATTTCCACTGGAGAACATGGAAATGATTAATTTGACTGGAAATGGAAAAATTAAAATTCTTAAATCCAGTGAGGTGAGTAAATTATGTGGGAAATGTTTGTATCATGTGCTTATGTGTGTCTTTTAAAATTAAAAAAAAAAATCTTTATTGCCTCAAATCTAGTATACTGTTGAAATGTCAATTTTTCTCATGGAAGACCTTTTTAGCTGCTGTTCTTTGGTGACAGGCTGTAGTGGTAGAGCACTTTCATTTCCTGCTATACTACCAGCATTTTATCACTCTTTAAAGCACAGTCATTGCTTTTTCTTAAAGTCTTCTTGAATAGGGAACTAATAATGAATTATTGTAATGCTATATAATTATATGAACAATTTATTGCTATAATACATGCTCATATTAGTGGAAGCAATCCCAGTTGAAATAGTTTATTAGTACAGTGTTTGATCCTTCCCTTCTAAGAATTCAGAAGGCAACATAGTTACACTTCCTAGCATGTCATGCATGTTCTGCTTGACATCTTAGAATTTTTTTAAATAGCTATGAATGAATGAGTGAATGGATGAAGGGCATGGTGAAACACAGTGAGTGTTTAATTAAGACAGTTGTAGAATTTATAAGACTTAGCATTTTTGCAGAGAGGGCATTGAGTTTGAAATATGGGAAGTAAAAAGAGAAATAAACTGTCATCAGGCCATGTTGACAAACTGCTGGGTGGCTTAAAACGTAACAGTTCTGGTAGTGTCAGACTTCAACTTTGGACAGTGTGGTGAATGTTTTTGCTTGTAGTTGATGTCAGTTGGTGATGGCTCTGCATTCGGTTGGAATGGCAGAGGGGGAGTATCCTGATGGACCTCAGGAGCTTGAGGGAAACTGGGCCAGAGGATCAGGAAGCTTCTGAATGGATTCTGAATCTGAAGTGAGAAATCCATTGGCTTTTCTTCTGTGAAGTAGCCTGCCTTTTCTTGCCTGTAATTTTACATGTCTATTCTGAACTGTGCTTAAGCAGTTAAAACTGCTTAAAATATGCTTAAGTGGTGATTTTCTACCTTACCTCTAGATGGACTCTTTTAAAGACTATTAATTAAAAAAAAAGTTATTCTGGTTTTGGAATAACAGAAAAATTTAGCTGTCTTTTGGAAGTGTCTTTCAGTAACAGTTATTTCACAATTTCTCTATAACACGAACTTTTTGTATGAGAAGTACGACATAATTTGGCTCTGCTACCTCCTGCCTGACCGTTCTCTAAAGAATACGTTTGTTTTTGTCAGTGGTAGCTGAGATTTAATTACAGAAATACGACGTCATGGGTAAATGTGAACAAGGCCAGTAGAAAAATAACGATAAGTGACAAGATGAATCAGTTGTAGAGAGGTTAGTGCTGTTATTTCCCTGGCAGGCAGAACAGATGGCTTTTAGAAGTTAAAAGAGATCCCTGTCCTTTTGATTCAGCTGCACAGCGCTTCCGAGTTGGGACACGTACCCTTCTCTTCTGTTCTCCTTTATATGTGTAATGCTTTTCTATCCTCAGTTAATGAAAGACCCTGGTCTCCATTTCTTCTGTGTTTTTGTGATGGTCTGAACTAGGTCATCATTTGGTCTGTGATGTGAGAAAATGTTTTTGAAAGCTGCTCCTGTTTTTCCTATGTCTTGTGTTCCTCCCTCCTCCACCTCCTTTGTATGAAGCCCTGCACTGCTTGATTTGACATTTAATTCCTTTTTCCTTCTCCTGGCTTTTTCTATCCTTTTAGCAGTTTTCAAAGTGTGTTATCTCCCTGCTTCTTTTGTGAGCCTATGGTTTTCTGTGCAGTTTATTCTTGTCTTTTTCTGTGATACCGCTGTGTGAAAGGTGAAGAGGGGAGTTGCACATCAAACCATAACCTTTGAAAAGGAAACGCTTGATTCCGTGTGATGTGAACAGTGTCACGGCCAAGATGCTTGTGAAAAGTTCCTGGTTCTTTTGGGACAAGAAAGAAGACAGGATACTTGAGGGTGATGTGAGGACTTGTGAGAACTGGTTACCTTTTTCTTTCTTAAAATTACTGCTTGATTTCTACTGGAAACATTGCTTGCTTTTACAGGCTTCTAAGACATCATCACAAAAAACCTAAGGTACAAGGCCAGTGCTGATGTTCTGTTTTTCTGAGACTGTACATAAAATAGGTTGTGGTTGGCTAGAAGGTCCAGTTAACACTACTGCTGTAGCTGTGATAACAAGGATGTGGAAGGATGCTGTCTCTGCGTCTGGGAATTTGCAGAGGTTGCTGCTGTCTGATGTCATTATGCTGGTAAAGGTATATTCTGTACTCGAATGGCTGATTTCCTTCCCTGGGGTAACTTTAAGCCAATGCAAAGCCCATTTTTGTGGAGCGTACAGTCATTCTGGGAGTGCTTTGCTGGTCTAGGATGCAAAAGTTTCTGAGCTGAAGCGCTCGTAGTGTTTATGTAACTTAATAGATTCTGTTCTAATAGACTCAGAGGAACTTTCCCCAAATCCTTTGCTCTTAATAGGAGAAGAAGAGACTTTTTCTTGCCTCTCTTTTTCTTTCCCTTTTTTTCTTGTCTAGCTGTTGTTCCTGCTTTTGTTAATTGTAGAGCTGTACTTCAGTAACCACAATGGTGATTTCCAAGGTAGTAATCGATTAAAAAATGGCCAGATAACAAAGGCTGAAATAAATTATTTGTACCTGAACAATAAAAGGACAATGAAATTATAATGAGGATGGCATAGGCTCGGAATGAACATCACTGCATATAAAGTCTAGACTTGTTTGCTGAGCTCAGAGATGATGGGGAGAAGCATTAGCTCTAGGGTCGAGCTACTGTGTAATTTTCTCAGGGGCACGACATCACTTCTGTCTAGTGCTCTGCTTTTTCTCTTGAGTATGTAACAGGTATTCCCAAAATGGACAAGGGAAAATGAGAATGAGCAAAATTAAAATTTACTATGAAATATGCAAGTCTGACTTTTTAAAAAAAATGTTTTCCAATTCTGCTGTTTTCCCCTGCAGTTAAGTGCATCGTTTTCTCCTGCTAAGCAACCTGAAGAGAAAAAATGCTTTGTATGTGGGAGAGTAGTATTGTAAAACCATTTAAAAGTCAAACACAACAAGAAAGTTATGAACTGGTACAATACAAGTCAGTAAGATGATCTGAAATTTTGGCAGTTTGCTTTTAGGGCATCCTTATTTTTAACTCTGCTGTTGAAAATGTGGTTGGCATTCAGCTTGCCATTCCTCTAGTTCTTCTTTGTGGTGAAGATAACCTGTAGAGGGAAGGTGAAGCAATGTGCTACATGATTAAAAAAGAGAGGCTTTCCATTTGTTTCCTGGGGGAAAGGATGCAGAAGTGCTTGTGGGAGATGGAGTCAGGGCAGAAATGAAGGGTGTAGTGATGCCCTAGCTTAAAATTCTTTGGGACAGGGTTGTTAATCTCTAAGAACTGAAAGAGAATTTTATCTTTGCTCTGATGCGAAGGCAGTGGCAGTAGAGAGTTAAGCATAACTGCGGCAAAGGAAGGGGTCCCAAGCAAAATGTCTGAAACTCTATAAATCTTAGGCAATAACTGCATGCATCATGTCCAGACTTATTTAGGGTGAATAAAGAGAGGAGCAGACCACCACCAATAACTGCAGGCTGTGAAGACAATCCTGGAAATATTCTGTGGTGGGAAAGGTTAGAGATGTTCTGCATATGGGGATATTGTGAAAGAGCTAAGACAAAATGCTGCTTTCAAAACAAAGCGGGTAACTTGAGCAAATTTGGGATATACAGAGCTACGGAAGTCTGAATAATCACAGTTTCCGAAATATTGACCTGTGATGATCTTATCTTAGAGGAACAGTCACAAATAGTATGTATTACAAATGCCCACGTTAATGGGATTAGCCAGATTGTTAGAGGTGGTTTTTTGAAGAAGCTAAGGGGGTAGCCTGCATTTGTGTGATCTTCGCTCTAGTCTGTTGAGGGTCGTAGCAGACTGACCTCCATGTGAGCCAGGAGGTTGCTGTCTGTTCCCTCTTGGTCAAGGGTTAGTGTTAAATAATAGTTCTGTGTAATAGCATAGAAGATTGTCAGAGGGAAATGGAATTTAGGATCTGTGCTGTTGTGAAAAATAGGTTTATTTGTGGAAAAAAAATAAATGTTTTCAAGTCTTGAGGCTGGCACACCAACTTTGAAATACCTTCACTTTCATTTAGTGCACTTGGGCAACCCAGTTAGTTTATTTTTTGTTTGTGTCATCTTTCAGTCCTAGCTGTTGGTTTATTGTGAAATGGCTTGTATTATGAATAAAAGAATAGATCACCTACCCCTTAAAAAAAAAGCGTAATGATCAAAATATCAGTACCTTATAAAATTGTAATTACAAAAATTACTTTAACCTCATTTGTATATTTATGATCTTGATTTAAGATCAATCTGTGCCCTTCTTTGGGTAAATGCATGAAAAACTTCTGCAGAAATATAATATGCTTGTAATTTCTTTCAACAGGTACTTCGTGCTGGACTTTGAGACAGGGATTCTGCAGTATTTCATGAATGAGCAAACTAAAAACCAGAGCCCGAAGCCACGAGGAGCCTTGTCTTTAGCTGGAGCTATAATATCGCCCAGTGATGAAGTGCCACACATGTTGGTGGTCTACTCTGCTAATGGAGAGATGTACAAGTTAAGAGGTACAGTGCTGCTCACAGTGCCAGCTGAATTGTTCTCCTCTCCCACTCCCACTTCTGCATCTCTTCTCTCATGTCTCATTTCTCTTTTACTTCCCTGTGCTGTCACAAAGTAGTGGCTATACAGCTCTATCATACTATATATATTTTAAAACACAGTGGAGGGGTAATCTGGAGTTTAGTACATGTGACTTTACAATGTATAGACTTTCAGGGCTGGAAGGTACCTCAAGGTGGCTTCTATAATCTGTTTCTGTGGCATTTTGATTGAATGCTATATCTTATTTGCTTCCAAAGGAAGAAAAAGCTGCTTTCATTGCTGTCCACAGCATAACATTTGTTTTCTAGTGTTGTTCTCCCCTGCCACCATCCTGCAGATAATGTGCAGTAATGAATCTGATGATGGGTCAGAGAAGGGAAAAATGTCAATGGGAGGCTGCTAAGATACTATGTTTTTATCGGTCTTGGAGTAATTGAATGCACCGTGTGTAACAAAATTTTCCTTTCCCTTGCTCTCAATTATAAGACAGACAGTGTAGGGTATGTAGGAGTTACTTTGGAATATTTACAAAAAAGGAAGAAAAAAAAACGAAAAAGAAAAGGCAGTGTTCTGATTGTAAGGTGTTGATTGATCATGATGCTTTCATATCAAACTAATTTATAAAAAATAAACTGTTATTAAAAGAATGACATATAATGGACTGTAACAAAAGTATTCTTAGTTTTATTCTGACCACAGTTTATCAGTTGTCCAGCAGGACTGAGTATGCAGAAGTCCCCTGTGGTACAATGTGTTGCTCCTTCATACACAGAACTGAATTCAGGAACAACCAAGGAGAATTTCTGTTAAAATGCTTTGAAAGTTGCACAGCTAGAAATCGTGAACACTTGTTGTTTCATTATGCTTTTCCAATCACTTGAAATTATCAAATGCTTACAATACGCTGCTTTTAATTTAATGATGTCTGTGAATTTGATTAAAATCAGTAAACAGTTTTTATGCTGAGTCAATAACCATTAAGATACTCAATAGAAGAGGAAGTAAGAGAAAATATTTACTGAAATTATCAACTCTGTATTGCCATTCTTAATGAGGATTCCTGTAGTAGTTGTTTGTTTAAGAAAAAAAAAAACTCTGTCCTAAACAGAGTTACTGTATTACATAGGAGCTACATGAGAGCAGACAAGCTCTTCAATAATTTTTAAAGCTGGTTTTTAAAGGTTTGTGGGGGAAATTGTGATTTTTATTCCTGTGTCTTTAAGTTGCATATGAATGACATGGGTTTAGAGAGAGATTTAGTTGAACTCCATTAAAAGTGCAGCACTTAGGTATCTGGGGAACTGGTAGCTTGTCTGGTAGCTGATTGACAGCCTGAGTGTAGAGCTTTTATGGATTTAAATATTATGGTGTGGCCCTTGTCCTTCACAAAGACAGACAAGTAAAACAAAAGCAGATGAAAAATTTTAAACAAAAACGTCATCCTGAGGTAGGTAGTTCTGCTTTTACTAACATGTGGAGGAGATAAGTATGAAGAACACTCATAAGCTTATCTCTTCCAACTGGGCATAGCCTCTTAAGTACAGGTTTAGATTTGTTGTTCTGAAAAACTTAAGTGTATTTATGTAGCATAAATTAGGATTTATACTGCATCCTAATCGATAATTAATCTTTCCCCCTCTGCCCTGCTCTGTCACCTCTTGTGCAAAAAAGAGTATTGATTTATGTGTGATCCCCTGCATTTTCTTGTTTCTGTTCTAGCTGCTGATGCAAAGGAGAAGCAGTACTGGATAACGCAGCTTCGATCCTGTGCCAAACATCACAAGGAAAGTGATTCTAAGGTAAATAATTAAGAGTGAGAAGTAACTATCATGTTTTAAGCGGGGTAGGTGAAGAACAGCATAATCTGGATGATAGATTGGCTGCTGTAATTAGTGGGTTGATGGTTAGAGGGTTTTGAGTAAAAGCAGCGAATTGTCGTTTGTCACTAAATGGAGCAGGTTTAAGTCAGTTTGGACGATCTTAATAAATAAACATTTTCCTGTTTATGAGAAATTAATGAAGTGCACTGTTAATTGAGTGGCTGGATCAACCATTTATTGATAAATACTGCGTGATGTCCTGATTAGTATTTAAAAGTATTAACTAATATTAGTTTTATTTAATTTTATACAGTTTAGTGACTTTTATTATAGGAAGCTTCAGATGGGTATTACCAGCAGTCAGTCTTCATCCTCTTTACTAAATTGGAAAGAGCTCATCATATGAAGATCTATGTTATTTACTTCTCTTTGGAACAAATTGTCCACAATTTTTGTCCTCAAATAGCTAAATATTTTGGACAGGTGAAAAGACCACCCATGTAGACTTGAAAGATAGCAAAATGATGGGTTGAGGCTGTCTCGACCTCCAAGTAAAAATGGCATAATCTGTTTAAGTATTATTAAATAATCTGTTTAAATTCTTATACACTTTGAAAGTGGAAGATATTAAAAATAAACAAAACCTTCCATTAGAAATAAATATTTGCTGTCTTCATTTGTGGTTTTGATGTTAATGCTAAGTCTCGCACCCAAAAATTCCTGCTCTTCAGTCCTTGAGACATTTCTGTTGATACCCTTACAAGAACAAAAAAGATTGCTTTTCTCATGACTGTTTGCTACATTAAAAAAATGCATATAGTTGCAAGCTAAAAGGGTTCCTCACTGTTCCAAGATGTTGAGAATATCAGTGTTCTGTTAACTGCAGTCAAAGTTGTGATCCCGAGTATCTTTGAAAGTTGGATTTTGAAAACGTGAATGGTGTTTTTAGGAGACTTCCATTCATTGAAGTCAGTGAAGTAAAACCAACCTTTTGCTGTTCTTTTTGAGTGATGTAGACTTATCAGGAAGCAATTGTGGTATAAATAAAACCCTTTTTGAAGGAGAATTAAGTAGCTTGAGTATTTCAGTACTTTTAAAATTCTTATGCATGGCAATTCATTATAGTTTTTAAGTAGATGTGGCCCAGTACTACTCAGAAAGGTGCAATGCTACTTGATCAGGGTACTCTTACAGTTGCTGTTGATTTGCAGCTACTGTTCCAGTGATGCCAACTTTTTATGTTCAATTCTCATCAATGAATTATTCCTCAATATGTTTTCTGTTCACTTCTTAAATGCATTTAAATGTTTAGCATCTATAATGTAACTGTGATGAGGTGGTAAAACTGCAGTTCAGTATATATGATATGGGAGACTTGTGCAATGGCATACTGATTCTTATGCTTCCACACTCTATTAATTTCCATAATATTTTTTAATACTGGCTTTGTTTCTATTCTTTTGCCTGCTTATGATAAATAATTCTATTTTAATAGCAAAATCTCATTTAGAGTGGCAGTATTTTAGTTGAACTGATATTTGTGTAACTGAAGTTGGGATCATTTTTCCTCCGTAGGTAAAAACTGTTACACTTAGTAATAATTTAGTAATAATTAGTAATAATTTCTGTTCAGACTACCTTTCCACGTTGAACTCCTTCAGTTGGTAGTAGTATCTACGTATTTTGATTTGTTCTGAATTAATTACTGCGTCAAGAGAAAAATCTTGGTGTTACAACAGTGAAAATAAACAGCAATTAGTAGTGGTCCAAAGAAAGCAAACAAAATTTTAGAAATTATCAGGAAACAAAAGGGACAATACTTAGACTGCTCTAACTCTGTCAGTACTTGTAATGAATACTTCTATCAGTTCCCTCCCATTTCTGAAATGAAAAATTGGAGTGGGGAAAATGAAGTACTTTTCATCATACTTGTTATTCTTCTGTACAGGATGAACTCTGTGTGATGAAATTTAACTTCATTGTAGTCTTTTTTTTCTGGTGATGAGAATGGAAAGGGCAAAGCAGTATAGTAAGTGCTCTGCAGTGGCTGAGTAGGAAGTATTTGCTAGCTGTTAATAATAATATTGTTATGGGGACCCTCAAAGAAAAGGAGTTGAAAACAGGCAAAAAAATAGCAGAAAACAAACAAACAAACAAGAAACCACCAAAAAAAACTCAAACAAAAAAATGCCGAAAGGACATGACTAGAATGTGTAGAATATTTTGGGATGCTTTGGATGCCAAAAGGACATGACTAGAATGTGTAGAATATTTTGGGATGCTTTGGATGCCAAAAGTGTTTATAGATTTGAAATGTATTTGAAAAGCAAAATTTTATTAGGAAGTCTTGGCTCACTGAGTGGGAGGCTGGTAAATACAAAGACAGTTTCTGTCACAGAAGATCTAAAGCACAACTTTTGGAAACAGGAAGGGTTTAGAATGGGGAGCATCTCACTGGACTACTTCTTGTATTCTTGCATAGTGACCAACAATGCTGTGGTTTCCTCCTGGTTCCTATGCTCACAGTGCAGGAAAATGAAAGGATTTCCTTGACTGAGGGGTGGTGGACATATGTAGCAGAGGAACTAAATGAAAGAGTATTTCAGATAGTAGGAAGAAGGTTCTTGCATTTTTCTTAAAGACCGATGAGTTACAGAAACTTGGCATAGGAAATTGGAGTATGGATGCACTTTGGAATAGAGACGTTTTAATTAGCTTGAATCTTGGAAATAGAAATGCTGAAGAAAACTAATTTTCTTAGTTCTGTGTTACAAATCAGGCTAGGTCACTTTTCACTTGAAATGTTTGTTAGTGAAGCACTTTTAATTCTCTGCTTTTGTAAGCCACAGAGCAAATAGAGAATATATATCTTCTGTGTGTTTAAACTTAACAGTCCAGAAAATAACATCTCGGGAATTTATGTACTTCAGATGAGACCACTGATGACTCTGCTTCTTACTCCAGAAGTGGACTGTACTTGAAGCAATTTTGTGCTTACTTGTTCCTAGAAACCTTTCTTGTGACAAGATTTATCTCTTGTTTTTAATATGCTTGTTTCCTTTCCCCCCTCCTATTTTCTCAGTATTAGAGTATTAACAGAGAGGAATATTTTACCTGGCTTTAGCATTGCATATAGTGCTAACTTGAATTTCATCTACAAATCAGTTTAAAAACTTCCCTCTGCTTTTGTTTATAAAAGGAAGGGATCAAAAGCTTTAATGCTACAATGATTAGACTTTGGAGATCAGATATTGTTTACAAGGTAGTAATCCTTCACAGAAATTCCAGAAACTAGAAAAAAATGCATTTCTATTCTTTTTCTTTTTTTTTTTTTCCCTCAAAGTTTCTTACTTCAAAATCACTGCCTAGTAGGAGGTAAGAGAAGCAAGAACTGCTTCATTTCTTTGTGATGTTTCCTTTCTTTCTCTTGTAGATGATGGTAGTTCATACTAAATGATTATTAGCATGGGAGTGGAAACACGCTCTTTAAAATATTTTAAATTTACATAAAATAGCATTCTGCTATTTTTAGCCACCTTACTGTTTCTTTTGTGTTTAGCTAAGGGACTGGAATTACATAGAAAGGTCTGTAATGACCCAGAGAAGGGTGTATGTTTGACTTGCTTTTGGATAATCGAGGACTTCACAAAAATCTGTATTTTTTTGGGTTTTGTTAAAATAGCTCTACATTGATAGGACTGTCATGGTGTGATTTGTTATTCTTCTGGCAGCAGGGCTGGATCTCTTTATTCCTCCCTCTCCGCATACTTTAAGGGCTGTAATAAGTGAAAACTGCAGGTTATCTGTCTCTCATAGCACTGTTCCGAACAGGGAGATACTCCTGTGTTCCGAGCTTCTGGAGTTTGAACAGGATCCAAGCTCTGTCTCTGCTGGGAACAGCACCTGGAAAGTTGGAACCCGAGTGTTTGTGCCCAGCTTCTTCTACAGATTAAATTTCACCTTTTTCACAGGAATACTGAGATGCAGAAATTTCTGGCTGTTCTTTAGGAGTCATACACTTGAAGGAGGTAGAATGGGAAGTGAAAAATACGCAGTGAGGGGTATATTTTATGTTATGCAAGTGGAATATAGTTTAAATGTGAAAAAAATAATGGGATAACCAGGCAAGCAGTGGGAAGGTTCCCAAGAATACCAGTGAAGCAGCTCTTAGCGACAGGTCTTTCATACTGGAGAGAGAACACATTTTTAAAATCTTGAATAGATGTTGGAAGGGGATTCGTAGAAAAACAGGATAATTTGGAGGATGTTTTTCAAAGCTGAAGCTGTGTCACTGTTTCTGTGAAATATTCAGAGAAGAGCATTCCTTCTTGCTGCATTGGATCTAGATCAGCACTAGTTTCCTTTCTTTTTCACAGCTACTGCCTGCTTCAAAATGCTACTGAATGACATGCTGTTGTGACTGTTTTTAAAGCTTCAGCTGGGGATTGGAGTGGTGAAGGAAATTAAATGGAGAAGTGATTGAAAAAAGAAAGAAAATGTTGTATACTAAACACTAAATTTATTTGCGTCCTAATGGATGGTCCAAAGGTGAGCTATACAGTTAATGAGTGGATGTAACCCAAGCTAACTCTCTGACTTTGTTTTAATTAAATTTTACATGGTGCTGATAAAAAAAGCAGTAAAAGGAAAGTGTTCTCTGGCAAATAATTCCCATGCTGTCAGATAGTCTTAATGTTCTTGGTATTCCCATACAAGTCTCATTTCACTTAATTACAGATTGCTCAACCTCCACAAGTGCCAAATCAACTGTATTGGAAGAAATCTCCTATGTCTGGATAGGATTGCGGGTTCTTTTAGACTATTCTAAGTGAATATTTTGTACAAGCTTTAATTAAAGCATTAGTCAAATTTGAATTCAGTGATATAAAATGCTTTCAAGAAGGAGTAGGCTTATGCATAATTTCTGTGGTAACTTCCAAATATAATTTTGTATCCAGAAATTGTCACAAGCTTTTTAGTTCTTCTGTTTCATACTCCTTTTTTCTTGACTGTTTAATGATGGTGGCTGTAAAAGCACTACTGAAAACAAACACACAGGTTTTTAGAGCAGCTCTTAATGCCAGTGTGTCGATTGGTTGCTGGATTTGCATATAACCCTTTTATATCTCAGTGTGTCTGTATCAGGACTGTGACAGGGAACAGAACCTTTATCTTCTGAAGTAGCTTCTGTGCTCAGATGGTGACTTTCAGCTTAGGTCTGTGTAAGAATAAGGAGACAGACTCTCCGTTGTTTCAGCTTTTGGTTTAGAGCTGCACAGTGAGCTAGCTGCTTAAAATTGGATGGTGTGGGTTCATCTTTAAGCTGAACTGATTTGCTGATTCCTTGCAGCTGTAAGTTGCAGTCCAATTCCCTTCCTTCTGCTGCCACCTTTTGTGTGGGTTTTGTCCTCTTTCTGGTTCTGTGTTAACTTGGGCATCAGAAATAGAAAAAATGGTGTCCTACTAAAAAGGAGTTAGCCCTCTGACCAGCTCTCTGAGGAATGTGTGTCTCTTTCTACTTGCTTGCCTTCCTGGAGTAATGGTGGGGGGAAAAAGGTCCAAACCTGCCCCTTTCAAGTGTCAACTGTGGTAGCAGTTCAGCTGTAATGTGGAACAGCACCTGCAGTAATGCCTCAAATGTAACACTTTTATCAAATCATTATGAGGTAGATGTGTAATTTTTCTCCACAGCTGGAAGAATGGGTATCTTAGATCTCTGGTTTTATCAGGTTTCTTTTTGCATTAATAATGAATGGCCACAGAGATAACTTTACATTTCTAAGTGGATCATTGACTGGGTGTTTTTAACATCTGCATGATAACTGTTTTCATAAAGCCAGATTAGTGAAAATTTCAAGTCTTTCTCAGTGTTGTTTTGGTTCTTCTGTTCACATCAAATTGCTTTGCCTTTTGAGCTTCACTGTTCCCTCCGTTGGTATGCTTGTCTGCTTCCTCTTCTCATCCCTTACCTATAGAAGCCAACTAAAGAATGGCACTTTTAATTAAAACATGCACTGGAATCCTTAGAGTAGTAAGGCTGAGAAGGAAGCAGTGCTTGGTTGTTGATAGGTGTGTGTTTGACATCTTTTTTCGTCCCTTTGAAGCTTCACGAAAGTAAGAGTTGCTCACTGCTTCTAAAATCTTTCTACACAAATGGAAGAAAATCCATTTAGGATTGAACATGAACTAGCTCAAATGATTCTTGATGAAGAAAAGATTTTATGATGGAAGGATTATCATAGTCTTTTACTTAAAAAAAAGACATATATTGCCTTACTGAAGATGATGAAGTGCTATAATATTCTATCAGAAATGTTAGTGCCATAGATGGTGCTTGACAGAAATGTGCAAAACATCATAAGCTGGTCCCTTTGCAGTGCTGAAGTTTGGATGTTATGTAGATTCTGTCATTTGCATTTTAATATTTGTGAATGATTATAATGTAAATGAAGCAGAACTGTGCCTACATTTATCTTTTATCAGTGTTTGTTTACTTAGAATGCATTGGAAAAGAAGTAGATGGGAATTAAAATACTGAATAGTGATGTCTCAAAATTGTAATTACTTTCTGATAGCATGTGACTTCCCATAGCTCTAAAGCTGCATGCAGGGATTGGTTTTCTGTGCTGTATATATGCAGAGGAGTAAAGGAGTGTCATTTTGTTATTTAGTATTCTGAGAAAAACATCTGTGGCACAGTGCCTGTGAAAATTATGATTATCAACCATAAGCACATATGACAATTCACTTCAGAAATTATTTTATTGATCTCTAGAACATTGCATTTACTTTCCAAAATAAACAAAATTGTTTGCTTCTGGTAAATGGTGAAAAACACTTCAGCTTCTTTGTGAACAGGAAGGGCAATCTCCAGGGAGAATGAGTCATGAAAACATTAGGTTAGTTCGAACTTACTGTTCTACAATTCCATTATTTTAGTTGTTAGGATTTTTGATATCCAAATGGAATCATTCATTATACTGCTTTTTTATCTTGGGGATGGACAGTCTACTAAAATAAAAATCTTAACCCAAATCTGTGTTAGCTAAGCATACTTTAGCTAGCTTTAGGTCATAAAACCCAGATGAATGCAAGTTACAAATTAATCTTTTATTAGCTTCTTTATTATTCTTTTATTGGTTTCGTTTTATTAGCAGGCGAAATGTTGATGCAATGGTAAAGTGTAGCCTCAGGAAAGAAAATTTGCAGTCCTTTTGGGATGCTTCAGCCTGTGGATTTCTTGACTCACTATTGGCACTATGTTTTACTAATTGTTGAAGAGCTTACGTCTTCCTTTCATCAGACTTTTTGCTATCTTTTTATTTATTTAGTTGCAAGCCAGAAAGCAGCGAGACCAAAGAAAATTATATATGATAATAATTAGAGGGGCAGATCAGTTATACGAGCAGTACTGGGGGAAGAGCGGGGGATTAGGCATACAGGCCCATCAGTTACTGTCACTGCTTTGATTTCCTGTGAGAATGACTTTAATGACTGTTGTAGTATGATGTATAATTAGAGTGCTTTTAGCAATGGAAAACTTCACATAGGTTTTAACGTTTTAACAGAAATGGAAAGTTCTGATTTTTGCACAGCTGTGTGTCAATGCGAAAGGGATGCTTGTCATTCCCAGTGTTTAATCTCAAGAAATTCTGCAAAAGAGGAGTCAAGCATTTGGCTAGGACATAGGTGTTGACAGTGTGCTGTAAAATTTGAAAGTGCCTGAGGGGCTGAATGTGCAGTTCCTGGAGTTCTCTTCTGGCAGTGACAGGAAGAAGCTGTCAGAAGGAATTGGATGCTTCCCCCATTTCCTTGGATGCAGCAGGCACAGTGCTCTGCTGCTCTTCTCTGTGGCAGTGGACGAGTGGAGTCCAACTTGAAAAGGTTTTGAGTGGTAAAAACTGCCTCCTGCAGACATGCACACGCATACTGACTGTGACTGATTTTGCAAGTTTTAAGATGCAAATGTTTATGTTTGTCATGGGGCCTTACCTAGAGATAGCTTCATGGGTAGCCAGAGGTCCTGGTGCTGAGCTCATTTAAGGTTTGTATGTTACAGATGCCCTCTAAAGAATAATACCAAATTTAGGTGCTGGAGTATTTGTGTTGTGGGCTGGTGGAATTTGCTGGCACATTGTTTGAAAATGTTGGGTCACTATAGATGGATGAAGGGTATAAAGGGACAGAAAACAAAGAGGTGAGGAGAACTTGCTTATAGACCTGTAGCAACTGATCATGCACCAATGTATTTGGCTCTGATACTTGGTACAGACTATGTATGTGCGAATTCCAGATTGCCAGTCTCTCTGACTGGATGAGCTGCATAGGATTGGAAACTATTCTGTGCTGCGAGGGGAAGCAGAGGACTCCAGGAGACGTGCTGGCAGAGGTGATATCTTCCTGGAGATCACTTAGCTCCATGCCTTGCCCTACAACAGAGCTGAGTGTCAGGCGCACCAGGCAGTGGATTATGGGCAGGCCTTGCCAGGCTGTGTACTTGTGTATGTAGAGATTTGAGTTTACCTTGTGTCCCTATAGCAGGACAGCCTTCTTGAGCACCACGCACCTCTGAAACTAGAGAAGGGCTGTTTTTTCTGATTTTTCTCTCCTGCTCCACTGCTCCCCAACCTCCATGCCCTAAATGACTGTTCACCAGAAGTTGCTGTAAGCTGCCACATACCTTGGCAAAACTTAGGAAAAGCCATCTTAAATGCACTGTGGTCCCGCAGTCTCTTCTGTCTCTAGTCACAGTTTAGGAGTGTAGGTGATGTAGCCCTGTGAGTTCTGATACGAACTAGAGCAAACGTTGCAGGGGAAAAAATACTAATCTGCATTAAGAGACTCAAATGATGGACATACCTGTTTCTTGGAAATGTGTTCATTACTTACAGAGCCAGTTAAAAAAAATGGCAGCTAGCTAGCAGCTTTTGTAGTAATAGTTCACTATCAAATTTATGACTCACATGTAAATGGGGTTTGGTGAAAGGCATATCATGTTAGCTGATGTGGGACAAAGTGTGGGACAGGAGCTGCAGTCAGCGGTTGTCTGTTGTGATCCATGGGTCAGCTGCAGATGGTTCACTGCAGTTGGAAACCCTACCTTGAGGAAAAATAGCATTGTATTACCAAATAATATAAATGGTGTAGATACCAACTTCAGAATGTACGTGCATTTCAATTTATGAACATATTTCTCAAAAGTGTGCAGGTTAAATGAGATTATTTTTGCAGGTGTTTTTTTCCTGAAAGCTGAATACCTTCTTGATTGTGTATTTAAACAGAACCAGTGCATGGATTTTTCCATATATGTTTTGTGTTACTTTTGTTATGTGCAGATCTATAGCTCTCCCTGAAGAAAATCAAAACATGGTAAAACTCTACCTCTGACAGAATATTGTTTTCTTTTAAGTGAAACTAATGGGCAAACTCACTGTTTTACATTCCTGGTGCTTGTCTGAATTTTAGGATCTGTTTAGCTATATGAAAGTAGCAGCTGTGTATTTTTATTATTGAGATAGTACGATACCAAAATGTCAGTGATTCTCAAAGGATTTCATTCTAAAACAAAAATAACTCTTATTAACCTGAAAGATAAGTTGATTTTACAGTTAAAAAATTAAAATTATCTTGTTTTTCCTCTATACCCTAAATTTAGTTTAGAAGTATTCTGATGCTAGTCAGTTTGAAAAACAAACATTAGTAAAGTATATTCTGCTCTTGTATACTAGAATACCCTTTTTCTGTGGAACATGTGTCATCCCCTTCTTTCTCCCAAATACCTTTTCCTCTGGCTCTTATTTTAGTTGTAGTTATGTCTAAGCCATGCTTTCAAATGAAAGATGAATTATAAACCTGGCAACCTTCTGTGCCCTTCTGACAAATTACACCTTGTGCTGCTTTTTTGCCTTAGAGTCAAATCCAGTTTTAATGCAATTGTGATTTATCAGCCAGGGTGAATAATTTTTGAACAGATGCTTATAATTGTAATCTTATTGGCCATGGTAGCAAAGAATATATTCATTTCAAAAACAGTCAGACCATCATTCTTGAAGCATTTGTAAATGTTAAGTCTAGACCAATGGAATAATAATTATTTCTATGAGATTAGCAGCTCTTTGCACACTGGCAATGTGATAACCCATTTTTTAAACTTTCAAAAATCAAAAGTCTAGTGTTGTGTGGCGGTGGCAGAGGGACTGTGTTACTTCTTTCCCTTCTTCTCCTTGGCAGTGCCAGATAATCTGCCTTGTCCTTTACAGTCAGTGTGGTGGTAACATGTGGCCTGACTTTATTTCCAGTGCTAGTTGGAACCTGTCCACCTTGGTTTGAAGTATTTTAATGAAATTACCACAGAATTGCAAAAAGTGACCTGTAAGGTATAAGAAGAGAGATTATACCCAAGGAATACTTCCATGCACTTAGCAGCAGGCTCAGGAGAAGTACCTTGTGTTGATGGTGACTGTCTTAGCTGTGCTGTAGGTTGCCATTGTTATTTGTGCAGGGTTTGTAGGAGAGGTGACAAGGTGTTTTACCTATGGAGCTGTGTATTTACTTTGCTGTCTTAAGGTGCTGCTCAGTGTTACTCTCTGAATTGGTTTGTGTTTCATGAGGTAAAAGTTACTCTCTTTCAGTTTCAGCCTTACAATGCAATCAACAGTTCAAATAGAAGGGAAAAACTTTTTTATATTGCACTTTTATATATGATGTCCCATGGTTCTCTGGTGCGCATCTGAGCTTGATTGAGAATTGGTGTCCTATATACCTCCAGGATAATTTGTATTTGAGGTCGGCAGGGAACAAACTGAGATAGCAACACTGACAGACGGTTAGATAAAAACAGAAGACGTTCTTGAACATCCCGACTAATGTTGTAGGTTGTATGTTAAAAGTATTCATACTGCAGACACTGTTGGAGATTTATTTCTGGCCTTTTTTGTATATTGGGTTTATCACAAGCTTATTCCAAAAAGTGTTGATTTCTTTAAGCCATGTTTTGTTTTATTTGTTAATGTTTAATTGGTGTGTGGATTGGCCTTGCCAAAATTGTACCTCCTCTGATGTTGAAAACAATACTACACTGTTTCAGAAGTTCATCGAATGAAAGCATTAAGATTTTTTGCTTCCTTGCTGTTCACATCAGTTCGGTGAATTGTAGGTCAATGGTTTCATAAAAAGTATTTGTGTTGGCATTGTTGTTATTCTGTGCAAAATCCTTCCTAAGCTTTCCTAAAAAGTAGGATTGTAAGAACTAAGCAGCATGTTATTATGTAAGAATTTGTGAAGATTTTCGCAAAGGCCAGTTTCAGGCAAGCCAAGAAACAAAGGCAATAGCTCTGATGTTTCTAAGAACATCTCTGCTGAGCAATGCATGTGGTTCAGAAGGAATAAATCAGTTACACCTCCAGATTCAGGTTTGTGAGGAAAGTAGAACAATACAAATGTATAGCCTGAATTGTAAATTATTGCTTGTGTAAAGGTTGCTAATATCACAATCCTGTTGCTTATTCTAGAGCATCTCATCCTCACGAAGTAGAAGCTCATCTCTGCTGCCACCTGGGACAGTTAATTCTGCATCTCCAAGTGGCCAGAAACACATGAATCAAAGTGGGCCAACTGTTGTAACCATCACACATCACAAATCACCTGCAGCTGCTCGAAGAGCGAAGAGCCAGCGATCTGGTCAACTCCATGAAGTCAGAGAGGTAAGAGAGAAACATCTGATGTTTTGCTATAACTTGGAAGTGCTTATTTTGCTTTAGAATAAGCAATTGAGTCTGACAAGTTAACAATTATCTTTGTTTCCTACTTTATGACTGCATTGTTTTGATCCCCTTGCTGAGCAAGAGGTGGGCTTTAGTTCTGGTTCAGCTTCAGGTCAGGTGTATACAGATATTTTTATGCTGATGTTAAAATTGGTGTGTGCACATGCTTAAAAAATGAATTAGATTGGCTACAGCTCCCAGACTTTGCAGTGGTGTTTCAGTACTGGGGGAAAATCTCTTTGAAGCTGCGTGCAGCAAAACCTTTGAGATTGAAAAGTGGGCCCTGAAGCATTTAAATATAGCTGGAAAAATACTTCTTGAATCAGTCTGATGAATGTGTGAATGGAGGCATAGCTACCCACGCTCAGCAGTTTGTTGCTATACTGTTGTAGTCTTAACTTTGTGTCAAGTTTATATTACTGTCCTTGCAATGGAAAAATGGTTTGTGTGTATCAAATGCATGAAAACCAAAAAAGAAAGCATGTTTCTTTTAAAGCCTGTTTGTACCAGTGTTTAGGAAATTTAACTGATACTGATTTAAGTCTGCCTTCCGGACAACAAAAATAGTAGAGAGTTTTAAGCTTAAATAGTGTGGCAGATTTTCACAGAACACACTTTCATATTTCATCCCTTATTATTTTTTGGTTTGTCTTTCATGTTAAGAATTTGAATAAATTCTTGGGATGTGCTCTCAATGAAGGCTTAAATTGCACATCCTGGTGAAGAATGCTTGTTTTTTATAGTTAACATTAAAAGTGAAGAGCTCACTGTCTGAATGTCACCCACATTTTCTTTAAATCATAGAAAACACACATCTGTTTGTTTTTTATAAAAATATCCTGTCTTTGTCTACCAATCATCTCCCCCAAGTTGTTTCTAGTGTACTAAATGTATTTGCTCTCATAGGTTGAATTCAGAGTGCACCTTAAACCTATTAATAAAATCAACAGTGGGAGCTGTTGCAATTTTGTCAAATGAAGCCGAGTAAGGCTGAAAGCAATTTAAAAGAGAGTATTAGTGTATGTGCTGATCATAATAAGTTGGGAAGGGAAAAAGCCATCAGTTGCAAAGAACTACACTTGGAAGAAATAAATACTAACCTGTAGAAAAACAATGAGTAAGAGGTCAGGTATCATCCCTGCAGAAAAGGCCAGTGAATTTCTGACTCACTTGTTTGCAGTGTATTGCAATGTGATGCCATTCCAAAAAAGGTAACTATTACAGGACTTCAGTCTGTAATGATGGAAGGTAATTATTTTGTTCTGTTTGATGTGAGTGGTACCTCAGCTGCAGCACCAGTTCCTTTTAGAGGGCTGCAATAATAATGAAAAAAAACCCTTAGATATTGAAGATGCAGTGATGGTTAAAAGAAATGAGTGCTTTTCAGGGAGGGAAAATGGTGCTAAGATAAATGATGCACAAGCAAATTTTACAAGATGATGTGTGAAGTTTACCTTTTTATGTACTGGATATTTTGTGTGTATGTGTGCTGCTTCTTAAAGAAGAGCATAACAGTGGAGAAATTAGACCTTCTGCCCTCTATCCCAGTCTTGTGTAAAAAGTGGCTGCTTGACTGATGCTGTTTCCATCTTGTGAAAGGATAAGTCTGTTTTTTCCAGATTAAGGAAGCAGATTTTTTTTCAACAGCATGCTCTGTGCACATCTTTCTCCCCCTTTTTCCAGAGTGGATGCAATAGACTTCGAGTGTATGATACCTGTGTTCTCAGGGAATATCCTTGTTCCGTACATGAGTCAATTGGTGACTGTTAGATCCAACCTCCCTTGTTAAATTTATCAATGAAGAGGTGTGTCCAGAGCCCTTCACAAAAGTGCGCTTAAATGTGTTCTAGTCCTGTTTTGTAATCTGAAACAATAAAAAGTAGGAGCTAAAAGTACAGTAAGAGAGAGTTAATCCCTTCCTCAACACCCAAATTTTTGCTTTATATCTGAAAGTTGTTTGGTATGATTTGGAGGAAGGGAAGAGACTGCAAAAGGATTATAGATCGATGTTAGTGTTCCCCTGATTGAACGATGCCATTGAAGCTTTGACATGCAAATAAGTTTTTGTGAATTATTCTGTAAATAGGACTGCATTAGCTAATTTTACACCTTACAAAATACAGTAGTTGAGTCAATGAAAAAAGTTGATCTACTTCTGGAAAATGAGAGGAAGAATGTGTGTTTCAAATTTCACAACGATGTTATGGTATGGTAATGCTACCATATTGTATATGAGATCTTTGAAAAACAGTAATGCTGCAAAAAGGAGCATGTGGTCTTCACTAGCTTGCACAATGTCCCGAGAAAGTGTTGAACTTGAAATTGCCACTCAATTCTGAACTTTCTTGATCTGGCTATATTATTTGGAAAGAAGTGAGGTGTATCTCCATGTTGCAAAAATATACTCCTATATTTTATATAATGCAAGATGTTTGGTAATACTTGATTGTTCTTTTTCTGC